>UZAF01017599.1:0-22803 GCA_900617895.1 Haemonchus placei
ATATATATATATATATATATATATATATATATATATATATAATATATGTATATGTATATATGTAGTGCATAAAATATTATCTTAGTATTCTATTATACGGGGAATATTGCTAAGTAAACCACAGGAAGAATATTCTCCTGAAACAATGTCGCCCATCAGTTGGTGGCAACTGTGCGCGAAAGGATGGGGCGTGGTCCCATGGGTCTTCCTAGTCGAAATCCGCAAAGTCGTCAAAGGGTTAATAAGAATGACTTTACTGCTAATCTTTCTTCTTTCTCACGATCCAGGATACTCTTCAGTCTGTTGTTTATTCTAGACTACTGAGAAAAATCTCAGTAGTCTAATAGTTCCTGAAACCAACAGAGCACATGTGGGGAGAGCTCAAAAGGCGTTTTCGAGCAAACTTTGTGAAAGTGCAGTCAGTTCCTGGTAGAAGCCGATTCTCACCGTTATGTCCTGCCTTTTCGCAGTGTCTTGCCTGTCCTGCGCTGGTGTTGGTCCAGAGCTCTAGCAGAAATATTCTGCATTACTCTACGTTTACAGACATAACATTGATAAGAAACTACTAGCGAAATAAGAATTTACTACCTATAAATTACATATATGTATACATATATATGTATATATATAATTACATAATTATCAAATGGGGCGCTACACAAGGAGAATCCGCCGGTCAAATTCATCGTGAGCTCAATCAACAAATGGACGGACGGAGTTCTTCAAGCGTAATGTGCAGAAATGGGTGCGAATGTTCAAAGAAGGATGAACGGATACAAGTAAAGGCCGAGGTGGTTCTCACAATGTCCACTCCGCACACGAACGACTGGCTGAAATCGAGCGTCGAATGACTGAGCGCGGAGACTGCACCATTGCCGAATTTGCCCGCGAGACCGGCGTTCCTGCTACTACCGTTGGCCGAGTTGTGTCCAAAGAATTGCAGATGGCCAAGAAGATGTGTGTATGGGTACCTCATTTACTTAAAGAAGCACAGGTCCAAAACCGAACTGATGCCTGTAGAAACAATCTTCTCCGCCAGTGAAACGAACGTTGGCTATAGATGAAACATGGGTGGGTTTGTACCCCGAGCCCGAAAGCCACAAGCGTCGGGTCTGATGAGGAACCGCCCGAATAGGTTCATAGAGTCACGTGGTTCCGCGTGGATGCTCATCATGGCAATGGATTTCTGGGGCGTGGCGTTCTGGCGACTCTGTCCTGAAAAAATGACCGTCACTTCTGAAGTGTATTGCCAGTTTCTCGACGATGATACCGACAATTGGATGGCAGCACACAACTTCAAGAGGGCAACTATCGCTCATGACAATGCCAAGCCCAGCCATCTCGAACTGTGCAGCAGTTTTTTGAAGAAAAGAATATTGAAACCTAGATTCAACCGCCGTATTCTCCCGAGCTCCAGCCGTGCGACTTCAACTTGTTCGGTCAAATGAAGGTACGTCAAAGTGGCAAACGCTTTGACAACTGGTCGATCGCCGAAATGGACATTAACAGCTTTTTATCTGCATATGTTGAAGGAAAGAAGCTACTTGGTGTCCAGATGCTACCTGGACGCTGGGAGAGGGTCGTCATCAATGATGGAGCCTACCCGACGGAACATTTATTAGCTTTTTATCTTGTTTGCTGTTCATTTTATCTGAATAAAAGCTTGCGAACTTTTGAATGAGATGACCTAATATATATATACCAGTCGGGCCGCCCGGCTAACGCCGGGCTTCCCTCCTTCTTATGGTGTCGCCCGGCTTCGCCGGGCGCTTCTCCTTCCTGTAAGAAATTTCCTATGCGATTTTTTCTGCATTATAATTAATTATATACTAATCAAAAGTCTGGAATCATTGCTCTTCATCTCGAAATCGTGTCACATTGATGGCTTAACTGATTGACAATAAATGTCTTGAATGGTACCCAGAAATGGATAATAACGCCTACCACAGATGTCGTTATCAGTGGAACATTTTCTCCATGGATTTTTCATTTATTGAGAATCCCAAATCATCAGCGGTCAGATGAGTTTAGTCACAAATGATATGTCGCAAAACAAAAAGGAATCGGTACTTCATTGTGTCATAAAGCTTACTGCGTAACGGTCATAGTTTAGTAGCAAGAAATGAACAATATTCTCATTCCGCTATGGCGAAATGTCTTTGATAGGTCGCTATCACTGCATTCACCCGTCCTATTGAATGAAACATTTTGAAGAGTCAGTGTTTGATCATGAATACCCTTTTGTTCTCCAAGGCCCCTTATCAGTTCTTACCAAAAGTTATCAGTTCCTCTCACAGAGTACCTATGACCACGGACATCCTTCACTGCCATCTTTGAAAAGGTTCCACTGTTGACACGAAGGGGATTGCAACGCTTACTCGCTTGTTATTATCTGTCCTTATCACTAATTAACTTCGGCCCCTTCGCATCCTGCACTATCTACTGGAATGCGCAGTTGTTGGTATGAAAGGCGTTGTAGACTTTTGGCTCTCGCCTCCTATCAGTTTCTATCAGTCTCTAACAGTTCTCCGAAGTGCCAAGACTCTGCCGTTAACAGGAAGTAACGGTTCCTGTGGCTCTCGCCTTTCAAGGCTCTTTACCAACTCCTTTTGTTTTTTATCACCGCTTATCACCTATCGTCGGTGTTCCTATCCTGCTTCCTGTACTCATACCAAATTTCAACGCAATAGGACTACGTAAACAGGAGCTATGAATTTGCAACCTAAAATTTCTATCGCGCACACCCCGCCCCTGTGGGCGGAGTTCGAACTTGCTACCTTTCATAGGTGTTTCCATGCCGCCCCCTGTACTCCTACCAATTCTGAACGCTTTGGGCCCACGGGAACAGGAGTTATGAATTTGCGACATAAAATTTCTATCGCGCACCCCCCGCCCCCTGTGGGCGGAGCCCGCTCCTACCATCTGCCATAAGTGTTCCCATGCTAGCTCCTGTACTCCTGCCAAATTTGAGCTTTCCAGGTCCACAGGAACAGGAGTTATGAATTTCCGGTCAAACACACACACCGACACACCAACAGACACACTTAGCGAGTTATATAAAGTAGGATATATATATATATACACGCACGCTAATGCGTGCACCATATGCCCACTACCGCTTACCTACGACTTGTTAGAGTACCAATATGAACAGTATCGGTTGACTCCCCATTTTATAATTGTTTCCTCATCGCGCTCACTTGACATTCTCACTACTATTCGTCGTGCCTGCGTGACTTTCGCAAGGACGCACAAACCGACCCATAAACAGACAAAGTTACCGCTTTATATATAGAGACAGTCGGACCGCCCGGCTACGCCGAGGTTCCCTCCATATTATGATAGAATTGTGATAAACGGCAAACAGCACACTCCTTTGGAACGAATGATACTTTGCGGAACCGAAGTTCGATAGAGGAACCATAGGGCATGCAAACGATATTCAAAATGTACCGATGCCTATGCCTTCGATTAGAATCTGCCTGTCTCGATCTGTCGCTGTTGATGTTGAAAATAATGACCCATTAAGACTTAACTGGTAGGCATTCAAAGCCATGAATGGTACTCACAAATGTTGTCGAGTCATAATAATACTATTATCAAATGTCTTTATGAATGTAGCTCCTTTTATCTACGGACGCATCATTAAAGGAGATCCAACATTATTAGCGGTCGGATAGGTTGTCCATGAATGATATCAAAGCAGAGAGAAACCGTGACCCTTCATTGGATCGCAAACCTCGCTGGGTAGCGGTCGTAAGCAAGAAGTAAACCGAATTTCATAATCGGTCCCTATCAGTGCACTTACCCTTCTTGTAGAATGAAACACATCAAAGAATCAAAGCTATATCGTAAATAACAAAGGCGCTAGGATTCAATTGGTGATTGGATCTTGTTCTCTAAGACATCCTCTATCGTCAGCGTTCCCATCCTGCCCTCTCTACTGCTATTGATTTTGCTCTCCACGTCCACACGATCAGGAGTTATAGATTTCTCAGACATTTAATTCGCACAAAACCCGCCCCCAGTGGGTGGAGCCCGGTCCTACTACCCACTCTAAGTGTTTGCATACTGCCGCTTGAGATCCAAGTTTGAGCACCCAGTGCTAGTTCGCGCACACCCCGCCTTCTATGGGCGGGGCCGGTCCTCCCATCTACCATAAGTGTTCCCATCCTGCCGCCTATACTCCTGGTAAGTTTGAACGCCCTTCGGCCAAATTGACAATTTTGGCGCAAACCCCGCCCTCTGTGGCCCGATCCTGCCATACACCATTAGTGTTTCCACCCTGCCTCGAGTACCCTTACCAAATTCGAATTTTCTACGTCCAGTGAGACAGGAGTTATTGTTTTTCACTCAAACATTTATTTCGCGCAAACCCCACCCACTGTGAGCGGAGTTCGGCCCTTCCACCCAACATATGTGTTCCCATCCTGCCCTCGGTACTCCTACCAAATTTAAACTTTCTGGGTTCACAGGGACAGGAGTTATGATTTTCCGCTGAGACATTTTGTTCGCACAAACCCCGCCCCCTGTAAGCGGAGTCCGGTCCTGCCACCTACCATATGTGTTCCCATTCTGCCGCCTGTTTTCCTACCAAATGTGAAGTCCTAGGTCCACGGGGACAGGAGTTATGAATTTCCGTACAAACAGACAGACAGACAGACAGACGCGAGCGCTTTATATAAAGTAAGGATATGTATATATATATGTATATATATATGTATATATATATATAGTCCTGCTAAAGTTGGGACAAAAATAACATTTTCCTGTAGACGAAGTTTGACACAGGACTAACAGAGCAGTGCAAATGGTATCTAGTGTAAGTCGGCGCCTCCAATTGGAAGTCTCGGTCTCTTGCTCTCTCTCATAAAAATAAATACCCAATAAAGATTTAACTGGCAGGCAACCAAAGCCTTGGGCGGTACTCACACATGTTGCGTGCAATGATAACACCATTATCAATGCTATCAATGGACTTTTTTCTACAGAGATATCATTAGTTAAGAACTCCAGATTACTGGCGCTCGGTTGAAGGCATAGTTCACGACAATTTTACGTAATCCATATAATGATGAAAAATGGAAGTTAAGATTGAAAATAGTGCGATGAAGATGAAGAAACTACGTAAATCGGAATTTCCAGAGTGAAAAAAAGTCTTCGAAAACCCGCTAAGAAGCGGGCTGGACAAGAATGGGACCAGAAAATGAGGAAGAGTGGGGCGTTTGGACGAGCTATACACTGTGTCTCACTGCGCACGTGTGGGTCCTGGTGACAGTAAAAGATACGGTAAGCAGAAACCCATTCACTTATGAGCATAAGCAAACGAAAAAACCCTAGTAACAGCGAAATTAGCTCACCTTTTTCAGCCTTCAGGAATAGGAAATTGAATAAGGGATTGCGGCATCAAAAAGAATAACAGAGGAAAATAACGGGAGAAAAACATCGCCCATCACTCAGGGGTCAGCTGATTGTGTGTGGGTCCTATAAAGAAAGGTTCCAATCTGTATTGTCTCGACACTCCGACGTGACATCGATCGAGGGGCGGAAAAGTCAATTACGGCAACAGGGCTTCCAATTTGCCGCAAGCCGCGAGATTGTGGGAGCGAGAGGGTCCCTCCTGCCACTCGTGGAGGCCGCTGAGTATTGATAAGGTAAGAACTCGGTAACCTTTCTTATCGTGAACCGTGCCTTTAAGGTTTGTCGCAAATGATATCGAACAAAGAGGATCCTTCTTTGAAATACAAACCTTGCTGGGTCGCGGTCGTAATCTAGCAGCAAGAAATGCCGCAGTGACAGTGCCGCTGATGCTTCACTATCACTGCAATTACCACTCACTTCTTTCACCTTCCTTACTCTATCATCCCGGCTTATCGAATGAAACATACTGAAAAGTCAATGCTACATCGTAAACACTAAAGGGTTGAGATTTCGATCGGTAGGTGGTGCTCTCCTAGACTCCTTACCTATTCTTACCAGTGGTTCTTGGTTCCAGCCACCGAGTAACTACGATCCCGTCATATCCTACATCACTCACTGGGATGCCGAGACTATCCCAATTAATACGAAAAGCTGTAAATCTACCAAATTTCAAGGCTGTAGCTCAACGTAAGGAGTTATAAACTTACGCTCGAAAAATTCCATCGGACGCGCACCGCCCCTGTAGGCGGAGTCTAGCCCTGCTATCTTCCACAAGTGTTCCCATTTTGTCTTCTGTACTCCTACCAAATTTCATCGCTTGAGGTCCGTGTAATCAGGAGTCACGAATTCGCGAAATAAAATTCCTACGCGCAATAACCGCCCCCTCTGGGCGAAGTTGGGTCCTGCTACTTTCCATAAGTATTCCCATCCTGCCCCTCGAATTCTTACCAAATTTGAACTCTCTAAGTCCATGGGATCAGGAGTTACGAATTTCCGGTCAAACACACAGACACACATTCACGGTCAAATACACACACCGACACTCACACATACGCACACAAACACACCGACAAACCAACATACAAATTTGGCGAATTATATATACACTGGCGTGCAAAACTTAGGGACGAAAGCATTTCGATTACTGTACCTCTGCCAGTCTGCAGAGCTCGATGGAATTTATATCATACCAAGGGAGCACCATTACGATTTAGCCCAAGAGGCAACTGACAAAAAATCGAAATAAGACAAACAGATACGATAGTTTTGTTCAACTATATACCGATTACCGATTTACGTAAGTCTTCACAATTAATCCTTGTACTGCGAAAATAGCTACGCAGTTCCTAATAGAGTGTGTGATCACCACGGAAAGCAATGTATACTCTGCAATGCAATCCCATACTTTCCACGAGGTGTAATGAGTTATTGCGGACATTCCACTTTTCTATCAGCGCAACTGACCTTAGCTGAATGGACACTAGTGGACTTGGACGTGCTGCAATGCGTCTACCCAGTGCCTCCTACACGTGGATAGGACTCAGGTCGAGGGAGCGGGCGTGCCACTCTATTCGCTGGTCATCCTCTTGTGCCAAGAGTTTCTCCACCAGTGCTGTTCGATGCGGTCGCACACTGTCATCCATAAAAATGAATTCAGGGCCCACTGCAGCCCTGAAAAGGCGCGCATTAAGGAGTACCTCTTCACAGCAACGCTGACTGGTAAGGATTACACGCTCAAAAAGCTGGAGGTCGTACGGCTACGAAGCATGACGTCTCCCCATACCATAACACCTCGACCACCAGAACGATCAAGTTCAACAACGTTCCTGACAAGGGAAAGATACTTAGTCGCAGTGGCCATTCAAGATGAGAAGTATACCCTCGTAGATGGTTTCGAATGCTGATCTCAAATCTGTGTTCTAAGTGTGCGAAACGATCTTGTGAACAAAGTTACAGGACCGGTGCCTCCCTGTGTTATACCACTTACCGAACGGATCGCCGAGCCGAGCGAAGCACCGGTTTGTGCAGCGGTGGTCTAGCGGGTAGCGTGGTGGACTAGTAGGCATGACATCAAAGTTCGAATCCTTGATACATGCGCTCGTTTTGTTTTTCCATGAAATGCGTCCTAAACGCTTGCAACCGTTTTTGGGCTCAATGTTGGGCATCTAAAGGACTCCCTCACAATTTAGGAACACTGGAGAGGTATTACTAGGCAAGCTTTTTCGCGCTCCTCACCGGCCGAATAAGGGTGGAGCTCCATTAGAGCAAACAAGGAACTCTAAATTTTTACTTAAAATGGGCTTAGAGGCACCGTTCACAAAAAAAGTTAGGGTACCCTTTTTTGACGGGAATTGATAGAACTACTCTAGAATAAAGCGATAACAACGAAAAAAGCGCAAAAAACGATGAACAAAAAGAAATAGAAAGGGTCAAAAAAGAGCTGGAAAGGGGGTTGGACCAGTCTCACATTGAAATAACGGCGGTTAGGGAGTGTTCGGGCGAGAATGCACGAAGGCGACGCAATGTCTGCAATACAGACAACACACCCAAACAGCTGATCGGATTTCTCCCTGCTATTATTATCTCCCTGAAATACTTACCTCATCCATTCGACGACGGCAGGCAGGGAATACTTAGAAGAGAATAGCGCAGAGTAATAGTAGAATAATAGAAATAACAGCTGAATACTAGCTCCTGTACGAGGCGGTCGAAAGGCTGACCATTCCTGGCAATTTGCCAATCAGCGTATCGATTTTTCACCAACTTCGCTCCAGTGCGAATGTGGTGAAGGACAATTTGAACTCGTAGTCAGCCTCGCGAGGGGCGGAGGCCTGACGTCCCCCACTGTTCCTGCCTATACTGTGCCCTATCCAGCCGTTTTCCGACCTCATTCCTGCACAAATGGTATAAGATATCAGAAATGGTATCACAAATGGTTCAAACGCTCTTCAACATGCTACCAGCGAATCTTCTGAACGAGTGAGGTGTCATCATATTCGATAGGACTTCCGTACTCACCTCACGCGCTTGTGGAGATATAGAGGCTCCGAAGTGAAACGTAGCCCTCAAGTTTGTGATCTGGCCCATGAGCTCCAATTTTATGGCAGTGGTGGAAGAGTCCGTAGCCTTCTATGGTTGGAGTCTCAAAAGAAGCCGCACCTCCTTGAACATGGGGAGCGCATTTTATGTCATCATGACGGAGTGCCGTCTAGGAAGTTAAGAGGGCATGAGCTTTCGGATTAGTCAAATATTGACAATTGACGACGTCTTATGTGGTTGCAACTATCAGGTGCAATATAAGCGGGTCGATCTGCCTACTTATGGAGATAAGCGGATGAGTTATAAAATTAACAAAGGAGTCGGGTTGTCATTTCCACTGGATACCGCTTCAAATCAACAATGAAGGCCCATAGGAGCTATGTTCAAAACAACTCATAGGTGGATTCAGGGTTTTGAGGGCAGCCGCGGTATCATACCCCACCGCATCACCAGTTTTGCACACTAAGGTAGTTGTAATATATATTGAATTATCTATTTATTTATTTCTTTATTCACCCTTACTATCCTTACTATGTGTATAGCGGTCTCGTCTGTCTGTTTGTTTGTACGGAAATTCGATATTACTTGAAGAAGCATATACAAAAGTCGGGTTAAGTTCGTGATGGGTTGGGCATAGGAAAAGAGCAACAGAGCATATATGAGCTTAGCAGAGCTCCGCCCACAAGGGTTATGACATGCGCAAGAGCGGGCGGGGCCATGGGCAAATTTTCCTCATTCGGTCTCATAGCAGTTCAGACGCTGGGAAAACTGTGCAAAGATGGGGGACGAGTCAGCAGCTTCGGAGAAGGAAACCAAACCCATTTGAATGGACATTCCGAAAAGCTTATAAATTTCTCCGCTGTCGATTCATGCAAATGTGTTTCCAACTGTGGCAGCATTCGCATTGCCATAACCGTTAGTTTCTGCTGTGTTCAAATCCATAATATTGTTGTCCAAGAACAATTTGAAGTAATCGATTGGTCTTTCACAACTGCAGACATCATCACGTACGCCGTTGTCCTCGTCAAAAGGGAATCTATGGTATTCTTCAATTTCACTTGATCAAAAATCAGCACTGCCCGAGAAAGCATAAGTGGCGTCATCCTCATCTTCTGCCTGCTCCTCATCAGAATCGATCAGCTGAATATAATTCGAGTTCTGCATACATTATCGTTAGCCGTAACCTCTATTCGTGAATTCAGATAGAATCAAAAATTCCCCAATTCGAAAATCAAAAAATGGTCATGCTAGACCAGGTAGTCCACGTGTGGGCTGCAGTAGCGAGTGGACGAAAGTGAGCCCAGTTCAGCGAGCGGAACTCTGCCGACAGGGGGCGGGACATGCACAAGAGTGGGCGGTGTCTTTGGCGAAACATTCGTTTCAGGTTTTCTTACAAGCCAGGCGCCGTGAGCAAAGGTGTGGCATGGGTCAACAAAGGAACTGAAGACTCTTCAGCCATGGGCGGAGCGTTCTCCCAGTGGGTAGTACTCATTACATGTTCGTAACTTGATTCAGCGGTAGCGTGAAGGCTAGAAAAAGAATTCAAGGAGCGAGCAAAAACTTATACGTGCCAGACATGCGTAAACTTAGCGAAACTTCGCCCATGGGGGGGGCTGTATTCCAATAAAAGATATCAAACTATATGTATATGTAAATAATTTTGTTCAACAATGTTCTGAAACGTAGAAAAAAAACTTGGTCAGATGCTAAAGTGTAAGTGTGGTCAAATTAAAATTATGCGGGGTTTTCACTAAGGTTTGCGGGGCTAAGGTCAAAAACTAAACGAGGAAAAAAGTGGTTACAGACAATAATAGAAATGTGGTCAAATACGTGAGGTTGGTCAATTTGCACTAAGATGGGCAGGGCTAAAAAAATAAAAGGAGTGAGCAAGGCCTTATGCGTGTGGCCATGAATAAACTCGGCAAAGCTCCGCTCACGATGGGGGGGGGGGCGAGCCTTCAAATAAAAAAAAATGTTAAAAGCACGTATGATTCTCTTCAAAACGTTACAGAAAACAGAGGAAGATTGGTTGGAAGGTATGTAGAAGATTTCAAGTTCAGAGCTTATCAAATCACTGTAGTGCGCGTGGATTGAACTAAGGTGGCCGGCCAAGATCTGAAATTCATATCCCTGTTCAGAAACGCTCTAGAACGCGGAGAAAAAGGCTGGAGGTAATAGAAGAAAATGCGAAATCTGCGCTAAGGTGGGCGGGATCAAAAATTCACGTTTGTTCAGAAACATTCGAGAAGGCATGGTAAAAAAGGGTTAGAGTCAGTAGAAGGAACGTGAGCAAACCCGTGAAGTGGGCGGAGCCCTTACGGGGTGGGAGGGACAAGGATCAAAAATTTATACGAATCGTTTTATAATGCGGGAAAATGGTTGCGGGCAGCTAAAAGAGGTATGGTCAAGTTTTCATAGTTGGAGAGGTTTGCACTGAGGTGGAGGGGGCTGTGATAAACCACTAATAATTCTGCTCAAATAAAATCTATCTAGCGGGATGCCCACAAAGCGGTTCAACGTTCAAATCTAGAGAGAATCATACTCATAATCCAACACTCCGCTAAATAACTTTCGTGAATGCGCGTCGTAGACCGAGAATGCACGCGTCAGCGTGGGTTGCCTTACGGGTATATTCAATATTGACGAATAGAAACCCCTCAGAGCAGCCTAGATGTCGCCATATTTTCGTCTTCATTAAATTTATGCACAGTGTTTTCACCTGTTGGGCTGCGCACCGCGCGTGCGTCACGACAAAGAACGCACCAAACATGAATGAATTTTTGACCCTAGCTATACACCTCAAAAATCTGGCTAAGAGTTTCGCTGGGAAATGAGTTTATCGAAAAGTGCGAAAACGCACCGTTCACTGCGGATAAACCTCCCTAGTTTGATTTGATGACCCATTCCTAACTTTTGACCTTTTTCTCCGGGGTCTGGGCTTTTCTGGGGCAGAACTGTGAAAATTGTCTCACTGCCCATTCCGGTGCGTGTTTCACCCCTTGTAAGCGGAATTCCCCTGGACTCGTATTTTCTCTATGATGTCGCCCGCGGCTCCACCCATACCAAGCTTGACACAACCTCTTCAGGTGTTCTCCAGATTATACCGAATTTCTGGACAAATAGATAGACAGACAGTAGCGGATTCTCTTTAATTGTAGGTAATTAAACTGACCTCACACGTTGAGGTAATGATAATGACCTCACATGCAGACGATAAAGACGATTTTGGAACGTTGTGAGCGTCTCTGAGCTGAGTTGTGGATTTATAACCCTTGCCCGCTCGCCCCAGTGCAAACCCCATTTGGGGATTCGACCACCTTTCACCCAACAGCCGCTGGACACTTTTCGGATTCTAGAATGCATGTGAGCAGTCATGGAGAATGCATTTGAGCAGAGCCATGGATGTTTAAGAAGAAAGAAGAAGAAAAAGGGAAAAAGGAGAAAATTGAGAGGTCCCTGATCCCTTCCCTGTTCAGCTGCTCACCTAGCAAACTAAGAAGACTTTCTGACCTGCCGTTCTTTTACACTCATCTGTTGGTCAGACGACCTGCCCAAGACGGAGTCGAGTGTTCATTCTTATTTGTACAATTATGTTCAGAAAAAATCCGAAGAGTAACATAACATTAGGTGGCGTCATAGAGAACTAACTTCCCTAGCAATTCTTCTTCACTTTCGCATTGAATGATTTCAGAGCCAATGACTGGAGCACAAGAACCCAACACGAAACAGTTTCGTATGAATGGTTCGGTTTCTCCTTCCATCTAAAATAACGTGTTCATGAAATGAGAATCACGGTCTGAGAGACAACATTTGCCATTGCTATTATGATGAAGACGTTGATTTCATTCACCACACCATGTAACCAAAGCTTCCTAAAAACGGAATCTACCTATGCCAGTGGAAAACCAAAGCATTACGTAGGAATCCATTTTCCGAAACTTGTTGAAGTAACTCAAAAAATATCAGTTGCAAGGTTACTTTTGTGGTTGGCCTCCCCATATTTATATATCTAATTGGGCAAAAAAAAATAAAAGTTAACCAGCAAGCAAAATAAACTCATCTTGACCATATTGGCAATTTGGATTACTGGGTCTTCGGTTGCATCCGGAAACACTCCACGACGTCCCATGCATTCGATATCAAACGATAAAGTGCTATGGAACAGTGTTAATCAACTTGATATTTGTAGAAGACAAACCAAATTACCGGATAGGAGCAACAACGGCCCACTCGCCTTCCGGATCATGGGGTATCAGATCTTTTTGCTTGACCACAACCTCTAGTTGGCATCTAAATAAAAATGTATACTCATAATCGCTATGCTATGCTAAAACACAAGCAGCAATGCAGATACCTCGAAGTTTTTATTTTTTCCGTGACGATTACAGCTTTACCCACTGGAATTTCTACCCATCCACAGCCCACAATACCACTGCTGGCCATGAACTTCACCTCGGTATCTATGTTTGCCTCAAACAGAGTACCCACCTGCACAAAAAGCAATAATAAATAATGTACAACTTTGAAAAACGACTTCACCTGAACTGGTCCTGCACCATACGAAAAGCCACTGCTTTTCAACTCTTGTTTAGCTTTATTCAAAGCTAGGATGGATCCAGAGACTCTAATAAAGGGATACTTTTTCTCAGAGCCTGGAACTCTTCACTTACTATCAAATGACAGTTTCAGTTGACGTTGAAAAACAACCAGCGAAATAAACTCACCCCGGTAATAATAAATATTTTCTCCATTAACGATACTTAAGTGCACTAAATTGTCCACAACAACGGAAGACAATTGAAGATTTGAATTAGCCCGTCGCATCGAAGTAGCGATTGCGTTGTTTAGATTCCTTTGAGCAACATCCAAATGTTCGCCGGCAAAACCTTCGGGAGCCTAAACCATGGAGCTGCGTTCCAAAAAAAGTTACCGAAAATTCTCTTGAAACTACCACTATTTGATATGCTGACCTGGAAATAGAAATGAGGGAAATAGTCTACTACAATCGCACAAATAGAGTTGCCTCTTTTCGTGACACCATAGAGCTTCACGTTTGTCCGGTCAAACGATGTGGCTGAGCCTTGTTCATGATACGTTTCGATGTCGAATACCTAAGGGTTACGTATTCATTTCTTCAGCAGACATCGCAGGCTCATGACTGTCGTCCCTCAAACTGTGAAAAGTACAGAACGTCTGTCTAAACTTGGAACGTTCTTGCATATTTTGAATACAAATCATTTACCTTACCAGTTTAAAGGGTTTTCGATATACTGAAGTATCTGATAAGTTCTGAGAAAAGTAACACAAAATAATTACAACGACAAAGTTAGATTAGTGATCACGATGCAGCCCCTTCCTAGCCACAATGTCTCTCCATCAACCGGACAGAGCACTTGTGCCATTCCTCTAATATGAAGAGAGGTGTGACGCAATTCATTCATCAACCACTTACTTGACATCTCGACAGTTGGTGAATTTGTTCCCTAAGAACAGGTCTGAAGGCTTCTGAAAGTATTGCAGTCATAGAGTGTGATGTCTGGTGAATGAGGTCTGGTGAATATGTGGGGATGGTGTAGTCAGGTTATACCGAGCCTCATCCATACACCTCCTCGCGTGAGGTGGCCGAGCATTCGAAAACTTCCTTCTAATCGGTGGAAAATAGGAGCTCGAGACACCATCTCTCTTAGTTGTTAACAGAAGACTCCGCGTTTGCCGCATTACGTTCTGGTAGGGCCTCATAGTCAAACATCCGGTTAAGCAGAAAGTATGAGCTCATTCCTTTCTGGCGTGAGCACCTCGCTTTTTAGCGAAATGTGGCCTTACTCAACTGGTAGGCAATGCGATTTCCTGCACGGATTTTCATACGGCACCTACTTCTTATCCTGAGCAATAATGAAGTCAGTTGATGTCGTCGTTTATTTATTCCAAGAACTTCTGAAACATTGACGAACTCGATGTTCCTCCTCAGTCTAGGAATGGGCGACATTTACAAAAAGACGTGCTTTGAAAGTAACTTATGCGCAGAACACTGTGGATAATGAATTTGTTTAGACGGACCGTCTTTTGCATTTCCTGACACTTTCAGGAAGAACAGTAACGGTAATTGAGGAGAGTGGACGTTTGCTTTGACGAACTTCGTCGGAGAAAATCCCTTCTCACAGCAATCGTACTATTTGTGGCAGATGACAAGAGAGGATGCCCTGCAGTCACAAAATTTCATTCCAAGCTCGAGGGTTGAAAGGATCAGTTTCGTAATGTTGAAGCAGGAGGCTCCGGAAATCTTATCGATGGGACATCGTTCGGTCAGCGATTATTACTCCGAGTGACCACGTCGAGCATCGATCAGCTATAGTATTAATCCACCAACAATGCCCTTTACTGCTATCAGATCTATAGTCCTTCTTTGGTGCATTCGAGTGCAACATGCCTTCACCGATGATAGGAATAACTTTTCAAAACTTTCCGGACATCCTAATAAAAAGCAAGATTGGGCGCCAGGCCAGTTTGGTTTGATCTCAAAGGTCTCGCAGGGTGTTGAGAAGTTCGACTGGGTTTTTTCCTTTGGGATGTATAATCGGTAACTTCATAACTTTGATTCCAGGCACTATCGCCGATACATAAGCCATCAATTTATAGACTTGTGCGGAGGTATGTCAACAACGTTATCCCAACAATAAGCCAGAGTTCATAAGGAGCCGCACGTGGAACCTGAGAACTAATTGATTACCAATTTTTAGTGAACTGTTTTTAAATTTGAAAACAATCTGCTAATAAGACCGATCGTAGAGCATGAAACGTTTAAAATTCAAAATGTAATTTGAGTACAAGTAGTAGTACGCGTGTTCGAGTCCCGTCCGAGGCCGAAATTTAGACCATAACTAGCAAACGTTGTGATATTTCCTTATCACGTACTGCTGCCAAACACCAGTTAACAAGAGATCAAGTCAAATCATGTTTTATCCTTTCTCCGAATACCAATCGGCACAGTCTAACAGGGCAGCGCAAATGGTTTTCACTGTAGTGTGCTTATGCCTTTGATTGGAATTCTTGATCTTTTGCCTCTTTTTTAAAAATAAATACCCAATAGAGATCCAACTGTTAGGCAACCAAAGCCTTGGGCGTTACTCACAAATGTTCCGAGTGATGATAACACTTATATAAGATAGGATGTCGTTACCAATATACCTTTTTCTGTTCGAGACATTAGTTGAGAGTCCAGATTACTGGCGGTTAGCTAGGTTTCGTCGCAAATGATATCGACCAAGAGTATCCTTCATTGAGCCACAAACATTGCTGGGTAGCGGTCGTAAACTAACGGCAAGGAATGTAGTGCTGTTAACCCTTCGACGACAATGCAGATTTCGACGAGACGCGCCCAAGGGAAGACACTCCCATCCTTTCGTGCGCGATTGGCACTCACCGGTGGGTGGCACTGTCCCACGAGAAAATTCTTTCACTGACTTACTGGATTCAGCAATTGGTAGGAACCAAGAAAGTATGGTGGCTCTTAAAATTGGGTGCCAATATCCCATAAGCCAGACATAGTGGCACCCACCGGTGGGATCCATTGTCGTCAAGAGTCAATGGGTCCCTATCACAGCACTTCTCTCTCACTCTTGTCACCCTACTCTACCATCCCGCCTTATTGAATGAAACATACTGAGCAGTCAAAGCTGCACCGAAGGCGTTAGGATTTCAATCGGTAGGTGACTCTTGCTCTCTCAGACTCCCTATCTCCTCTTATCTGTTATCATTGGATCCTGTCACCGAGTACCCACGACCCTGTCATATCCTACATCAACCTACCAAATTTGAACGCTCTAGGTTACGGAAACAAGAGTTACGAATTTCCGGTCAAACATTTACTTCGTACAGACCCCACCGCCGTAGGCGGAATCTGGTTCTGCCACGCACCACAACTGTTCCCATCCTTTTCTCTTTACTCGTACGAAATTTGAACGTTCTAGGTACCGGAACAGGAGCTATGAACTTCCGGTCGGACACACACACCGACATACACACACAAACACGTAGATGAGCGCATTATATATAGTAGGATAATTTATTACCCCAGCCTCACGAAGACAGTAGCAGCAGGGTGGGTGAGATGATTGATAAATGCAAAAAGCTATGATAATGTAAGAATTGAATATTCACTAATCCACCTCAACGGTCCTTTTCTAGTAGACCTTAAATGAAAAAAATTGTGTTGTCGATAGTGGGAAACGTTCCCAAACACCACTATGGGCTTGGTAATGCTAGGTCCTTCTTTGCGCTCGAACGCTTAGTGTTGAGGGGCGAGGTAAACCATCCATCACTTTGCATTTATAAGTACTTTTGGCACAGGACATATACCGGCGACTCAATGTAACAAGGCAGAAGGCATATTCAGCCATAAGACGGGCCACACCATATCGTGCTCCTGTAGTTTTTATATTATTTTTCAAGTGCTCTTATAATTTTTTTGTTTTCAAGTATCAGTTGAGCTCAGCCGTAGAGAACCGTGAGGCATCGTGGTCCAGGAATCCTTCATTTGCAACTCAGATATAAGAGAAATTAACAGTTAATGTAAGGACAATGTAAAAGGCGCGGTCGCCAATGGGTTACGGAAGCAGGGCGAAGGTCTGCGTAGTAGTGAAGTTCCCTCTGCGCACAGAAAAGCGAAAGCAATGGGTATCTTATTAGGCTTTCTGCACCAAATTGTAAAGCATCATCTGTACAACAAAGATTTTGTACGATCATAAACTGATTCCTCGAGTGAGCAGGCTAAAGAGAAGAGAAAAGTTGGCTCGTAAAAGCTGCTACGCAATATTGGAAGCTCTGTACATCTAAGAGAGGAAACTTAAGCTGAGCAACCGAAATGAGTGCATCGCTGAAATAAGTGAACTCTTGCCATTCATCCCTTTTGTGGGCTTTGAGATGACCGCGTAATTTTATCCAACGACCGGCAGTGATGTCTCCTTGGTCCCCCTAGGAAATAGAGAAGGGCGGCAACGCTTGTGGAGTCGCAAAAAGTTACTTTCTTAGCTAGGATGTTTCCGTGTTCGAGTTTCTAGGAGCTAGTGTAAATGGGCAGCCCGTTTGGACGCTTGGTCGGGTGGGCTACCGATCAGGAGCTCCGAACTATAGGTTAATGCATAATTATTGCGGATTTATTTCAACGAATTTTATATAAATAACGATAAAAATACCGAACAAAGACATGTTTAAATAATTACTCCGGAACCTATATACCATCTACATCACACACTGCTTCCCATTTGTTAGGCAGTCGGTTTGTGAGGAGTGGCTCAACAAAGAGAAGATGGGTACTCCTCCACAGTGGGCAGAGGGTTCTCCATGTGAGCCGCATTAACTCACAAATTCATAACTACATCCCAGGACATCCTATAGCTGAAGAAAAAGCGTAGAAGTGAGAGAGGTCTGAGGCATGTTGAGCAGTAAGTTCCAACTGTGATGGACAGAATTGAGATCATAAAGTGAAGACGGCTCGCAATTGTTTTCTTCTCAAGCGCGCGCCAGCGTGGTAAAGTCCCACTGTTTAGAAAAACGGCATCTGTGTCCCTTAGCTGTTCAAAGGGTGATGTCCCAACTCATTGAGGTACAAACAACTTATACATGGTTTTAACACACAAATGTGATTGCATTGCACAATGGATAAGTAGCGGCGAAAAAATCTTAGTAACGTTCGTAACATCTTTGACCGTTAACTTATCTAACCAGGGAGGGGTAGTCTACTTATCTTGGAACTTTGAATTCAGACCCAGATAAATAGATAGAGTTTCGAATGCTGTTTACGAAAATGGAAATTAAAACTGCAAAATGTTCTTATGTATTGCAAAAAAGAAGTTCGGAAGAAAAAAGAAGTATAAATGGTCCGTCCTAATGGAAATTTCACTTGCGACTGGCAAAGACAACACTCTTGCAACGTGCAGAATATCTAGTAGCACGGATCGAAATGTCAAGAAAGATTCAAATAATTAACTGCTTAATGGGATTCAAAACAAAACTTTAGAAGCAGGACAGTACCTGGAAAGCGATAGAGGTGGTAGTACCAAGACCTTCCTCGAGCTCTTCCCGTTCTCTTGAAGAAGTGCTATCAGCTTCTGAAGTCTGGGATAAGTGTTCGAGATGCGCTTCAAACACGCCCTGAACTTAGTGTGACGTTGATCCTTAGGCAAAAAATGAGACCGACGGAAAATGCGACCGAATGCATGGAAAGAATCTTGTTGAATGAAAGAAAGTTATGCGTTTCACCTTGTCGGCGGGTTTTTCATCGCCTCTGCGCCTTTTTGTTGCTGCATCAGGAACCAAGGCACTGTGTCGTTTTCTATGAGGAGACATCGCGAAGGCAGATCTTGCTCCTTTATTCGCAAACCTGCCAAAACTGAACATTTAATAAAATTATTCACGGCATTAGTTTAGTTCATATAAATGAAAGGACAAATCAAAATTGGCATTCCTAATAAACGTGGTGCGACTATTTCCCGCCCAAAGGCAATAATCTCTATAGCAAATAGTTGGGTGCTTGGGAAGTAACATTCGAATTTTTGCCGCGAAGGGTAGAGCACAGAGGGGTAGAGAAGGTCGATCTATGGGTGTGAGTACATTGCGGGTGCTATTTATTTCCACAGGGTGAGCTTCGCTCCGCGAGGCGAACTAAATCTACAGGTCCCTTTCGTGGCATTTTGCCAACTACTGCTGACATTCGCGAGGGACCTCTGTTGGCACGGTGCCACGGCCGTAGCCCCAGGATTTCCTGCGGAATGCTACCTCACGGATTTTTTCGGCGCTGTGATGAACTGAACAGGGCTGGATCATTACTTCCCCTGATATGTGAACAAATGCAATAGCTTGTATGAAAATCTTTGGAAAACACTTCATTTGACGTTTACTTAGGTGACCTCTTAGGGTTGTATGCTAAGGAGTAATTCTCGAACACGATCACTCTATGCATGGATTTTGTAGTGGGTACAAACGAAACCATTTCGAGTTATTCGAAAGCCAACAATGGAAGCGGCTAATAGCTCGAGTAGAGATGTAGGGAACACATTTTTGCAAGAAGAATTTTCATCAACACTGTTAAATGAACATTGACACAGAGCTGGATCCCCACTGAGAGAGAATTAGAAAAAAACACTTGAGCCAAACTTTCAATAAGTCATTTCCAGGTTATGTTCAGCAGTTACCTGATGGGTAACTGTGATACTGATTCGAGTAACGTCCTCCACCGAAGATAATGGCCACGCGGCTCTCCAAGTCACCTAATGTTTTGATAACCGTTAACTGTGAGCTCCGCTGGAGTTATAGACTATGATGGCCTCTACTTTAATACTGGCATGAGCATTGACTTATGAGTGTGTTTGTTTGAATCTTCCCTTTCCAGGAGTGGTACAGTTAGATCGGTAGGGGCTAACTTGTGGTGGGAGACCTGATCAATCAAGAATATAACAAAGTGAAAGGGGACATTTCCAGTACCACTTTGAAGAGATCGTCGAGGGCAATTTTCTTCTTTCTTAGTATTCCCATGTATAAAACGCGACTTTTTTTCCTCATTTCAAGCTTTACTATTCAGATTATACTTTGAGAGGTGCTTATATACCGAGATTCACTCGTATATTTCTAATCAGCCACATTTCTTCATCAGTTTGATAGCTACTGTAGAGAGCGATAGAAAAACAGTGAAAGGTAAGTGACCGGGACCACCCAACTGCCGGTCTCCCTATTCCCTAATACTAATCAAATAAAATTGGTGAACTCATATTTCGCTGGTTTATCGTGGATTACATTAATGAAGGGTTACGGTCGTGATATCGCGCGAGCGGGAGGCGGTCGTTTGGCGCGGCGTTCGCAGCCACCTTGCAATTGGGGCGCATGGGCTTCAACTGCCACCCATACGACGCAGTTGCTGTGTCAACCAACTCATCCAAGTCAGTCAGCCTCACGGTTTACGATCGCACCGAACTAATTAGAAGTTCTTCGCACATAGATGCGAGGCGACCCTGATTAGGAGGGAAGACTCAGGGCTCATTAAACTTGCAGACATCCTCATAATTAATGGAAAAGTTATAGTTAATGTTAATATCTTTGAAGATAGATTAAAGGACAAAGAAAGAGAACAAAGGAAAAACAATACATGATTCGTTTCACCTTTCACCCTCATAAATCTAGCTGGAAGTGAAGGAATTGTGAAGATTATAAGGAATAATATTTTGAGAGGAAATTAGGTTATTAAGTAATTAGTTCTAAAAGTTATTATCGGGCACAAGTGGAGATATAACAGCTAATTGTACATCTAACATTTTTCCTTGGAGGTAAACAAGCATTCAGGTGATGACTCTCAAATCATTTCTAGCAGTGAGTGCCTGAAGCGCCTTTCGGAAAGGAACAACTTCGTCAACTGATCATAAATCTCCTTCCACAGTTTGGATTGCATAGCTCTTTACTTATAAGTGGAAATAAAGTAGCGGATTCAACCACTGCCCAACTTCTAGCTGGAGAAGGATAGCCTCACAAGAATATGAAAACAGCTGTCAAGAAATGCTGAGTACAAATGGAGAGAAAGAAAACTTAAAGGCACCGATCACGATTCACATTAACTGCCCTTTCCAAATTACATCACGTCCACTCCCATTTTTCAATTCCTTCCTCTCCTTGTCAATTCCAACAATTATGTTCTTAGCTTCATAGAACTTCAAGATCGAGACCCATCTTTTCATACATCTGTTTAAAGACTTACTCTAGACGAGAGAACACTTTGGAGAGAGTGCGACAATCAAACGGGAGTGCGCCAGACGAGGGCAGAAAAATGACGCATCCGGCAAATTTAAAGGAACCGAGTTCAAGTAGTCCGTAGGCCGACACGCCTTCCCGCCGTTGGTCAGTACGACACGCAGGGGCTGCTTCTCCATCTGGTAAAAATTATGGTTGACAGTAGCCCTATGACGTTTAGTGTGGACTAGGGACAACTTGTAAAATGCATCTATTTTTCGGCAATTTCAACACATTGGAGTTGCATCATACCAGGTAGTGTTTGGAAGGAATACTGGGCCGGCTATCAGTTTATGCCCAATATTCGAGCTGCGACGATTTATGTTGTTGCTAATGCGATGCTGCAGGGTAGATGTCATGCTAGAACGCCATGTTTCGTATTTACCTCGGTAAGTAATTCCAAAAATGATCGCTTCGTTATTTTTCTCAAAATCTAATATACGTATGAATATCAATATTCTGAAGCACCAGACTTGAGGAGTGGTGAAAGAATTGCAGTGAATAAGAGAATGCAGAGAATGTTAAGACAAAAGCTTTAACGAAGAAAGTTGTTCAGAATGAGTTTTTAGCAACATTGCTCAGCTGATCAAATGCAAGATCACTAGTGTGACGCATGTAATTTTCGAAATATTTAATTCAGATAGTCCATCTTAGATATACGGACAACACTACCTTAATAATTAGCACATCAAGGTTCCAGTCAATCATTTTTATTCCGCGAAATACAATAGGATTCTGTTGGAGGCTTGGGTTATTTCAATTCCTATAATTCCATTCAGGAAACCGAATTATTATGAGGTTCTTGGTGTGGAACGGAATGCTACCGAAGCAGAAATTAGGAGTGCATTTGTGAAGAAGTCACATGAGGTGATATCTCTAAATTACTTATATAGAAATTTGGTAAACTCTGTAAGTTTCACAGGATTGCAATACGAATTTGGGAAATAAGGTTTCATGTTATTGCAACTTTCAGTCTGCACTATTTGCCAAATAGACAACTCCAAAAAATGGTAACTTCACATATATTCTAGCTGGATAGATAGATACAACGTTCAAGTTTAATACTGAATGCTTCTCATTTCGGAAAGGAGTCATCATAACTCCTCCTACTTTCTAACTGGTTATTTAATAACCAGCTCCATTGCCTGGCTAACGCTAGGCTTCCCACCTTTTAACAGAGCTATAATTCTATTTATGTAATCGGCTAGGTGTGCGAATGTGTTTTGTAAGCGTATGTGTATGTGGGTACGTATATGTGTGTATGTATGTGTGTGTGCGTGTGTGTGTGCATGTGTGTATGTGTATGTGTGCTTGTGTAGGTGTGTGTATGTATGTGTTTGTGTGTATGTGTACGTGTATGCGTATGTGTACGTGTGTAGGTGTCTGTGTGTCTATGTATATATATGTGTGTATGTCTAAGTATGTGTGTATGTGTATGTGTGTGTGTTCGAGGTTGTCGTATTAGTATCGAAATAAGGGGAAACCGTGATCTTTCATTACGTGACAAACTTCACTGAAACACACACACACACACACACACACACACACACACACACACACACACACACACAC
>UZAF01017599.1:24106-44277 GCA_900617895.1 Haemonchus placei
CCTACACGACGCTCTTCCGATCTACAAACACACACACACAAACACACAAACACACACACAAACACACACACAAACACACACACAAACACACACACACGGCCTCCTCGATCGATCGAGTGACCAGTGGCACGATCAGTCGCGCGACCGGTTGCGGACCCATCTCACGAGCGACTGGCGACCAGTCGCGCGACTGGTCGTGGACTATGAATGATGCCGTGCGCAACTCGCCACTACCACCTCACCTATCCCCTATAGTAGGTTTTATTATCTAAACGTATTATATTATTATGTTATTGTTTAAGAAACGCCTATTACCTTATTGTTACATTTTTTGATATTAATGCATGGCCTTGGGCGGAGGTGGTGTAGTGGCAAGTGGCGCACTATATCACACGCACGGTTAGGGGATCGAATCCCGGATCGATGCCCGCCTTGGCCAACCAAGCCTTCCATCCCTCCGGGGTCGGTGAATTGGTACCAGACTTGTCTAGGAGGATAAAAGCACTGACTTGTACGTCGGCTGGCCACCGCAAGTCATTGTATTGGCCACATACGCACTCATTACGCCACTACGATTCTGAATGAAAGTCGAGTGCGGGGGCGCATCTCTCAGACGGGATTGATTAACGCCAAAAACTTTATCCTTTATTATCCTTCCAATGCATGGCCTTTACGATTATGTAGTTGAGACGTTCGCTATAATCGATTCTTAGACGCTACTTGGTCGTTTTGGCAACTTATTTTCAAACCTCGATTTGTGGTAGTTTAAGCTTCATCCTGATCGCAGAGCGAGATCGCAAGACAGGCGTGTGGGATGGAAACGAGGTTCTAACACAGAGTCATTTATGAAAGTGAGTTCTCACAGCAGTTATTGCCTTTTCATTATATCCATACCGCAGCCGACATAGTCCGCGATGTGCTCTGAACGGTCAGCTGTCGCCGTTGCTGCGACCCACAGGCTAAGGGCGTGATGGTCGATACTGTACTTTTGTTGCTACATGACAGGTTTAAACATGCTTGGTTGTTTGTCTGTCGTTTTCTTTTATTACGTAGTATTGCTATCTCAAGTTGCTTAGTGAGACATCCTTTATTGGTCATCTGGAGGGTTTGTTTAGATGCTGTGTGGGTTGGAGTATAGTTAGGTGAACCATGGGTCTGCTCTCGTATACGCACCTAAACAGTAGTGGAGGCTCACGCTAAACGCCCTTCAATCGAGAGCGTGGCGGAACGTCGAATGCCGAGTTTCCGAAGCTCATCGCTCTTTGCACTTAGCGGACTATGAAGGTTGCCTGGCCATTTTCTGAGTGCAACCTGCGCCGTAAGCCAGGCCCGGTGCTCATTATGTTGTATTTTTCCCTTTCCAGAAGGGAAAACTCGTGATTCTCCCTTCACTTTTTTCGCGATGACAAAACACGGAAAAATCATAATTATTTCTTGCTTCAACGAGGCTGTGGCTAGCCTGGTAGGCTGGTGCGGCATTACGTGGTGGGCTTGGAAGAGAGCCTGCCAAACACTGCATTGGAGCTTCGCTGAGGAGTTACCTCAGTTGTATGTTAACACGCACTGGCGTCTGAGCACTCGTTTTTTGAAATAATTTCGAAAGAACGAGTATAACTTCTTCGCAGTACTGCATTTTCTGCAGTTTTTTTTTCGATTTTTTCACGTCTTTGGACCTGGTACCTGCTGACTTTCATTTGTCACTCGCCTTCTGTTTCCTTTAGTCTTTGTTCCGACCACAGCTTCTTTGAGCCTTAGCCTTTTCCCGTCAATTAATTTCGCCTTTGCTAGCTTGAGCCATAAAAGATTTCTTTCTAATAACGGAAACGCATCTTTATTCAGGTCAAGGAGGCATATGACTGTTTGAGGAAACCGACCACCAGAGCGAACTACGACGATAGTTTAATTAGTAGTGCCGGCTTTCTTCAAGAGGTACAAGCAAAAATCCTTGCATGGTATCAATAGTTTTTGAACATTTAAAGATTAAAAGAAATTAAACAATTGCTAATGAGTCGCCTAGGAGATTATAAGAAATGTGTACTTCTAGCCTGGTGACTTATTTAATTTAAGTGAGTCTGTCTCAGCGCTGGCGCCTATTTTTGGTTTCGAAAAATTAACCGATTTACAGGCAGATCATCTGAACTTCAAACAAGGTACTATTATTGACAACAGTACAGACAGCAGTAGAGCATACAGTAAACAACGTGTTTTTGTTTCGCCAGTGAGTAACCATTTCAGGTATATGACTCTTACATATGTATTTTCCACGAGTTCACATGCTATATTTTGCTTCAGAGACCTTGAACAGGAGTACTACAGGGAAAAGCACAAAAACAGAATGATCGTTTTTACGGCAGGACTGACGCTAGTCTTGATTCTAGTCAATATTGGATACATAAGGTAAAGTAAATCAACTATCAAGAAGAATCGTTCAAAATTTCGTATGAATTCTCAAAGGAAAAGGTGTCGGCGTATAACGGGTTTAAAAAACCATTAGCCTAGTGGTTAGCTCCTTCATTGAGGACACATTTTAAGTAAAACTCATTAAGAGTGAAGAGCGCTAATCCCACAAATAGAAACAACTACCTTCCAGCATCGCGTCTATCCCTTTCGTTTCGCGATGTTCATGAAAAAAATGTTAAAAGTTCTACCACTCTGTGTGATTTACATATCATGAACACAGTACTGATTTCAATGTGGCAACTAATGGTCTGTTATCTGCACCAGCGCCCCAGAGGCTGCTTTCAGACTTCGAGGACTCTACCTGCGTGCCGGCACGCACGCCTGAAATCTGCACCTTTCAACATCGGTTATACAAAAGTTCATTTTTAGCTATTTCTATTGTTTTTGATTACGTAGAAGGGGCCCTACAGATTTTGAGTTGATGAGTTTTTTTGAATGTAGTGAAATTCCTTTCTGTGGTGAACTTTTCTCATTTTGTTCTTGCAGCTATATGCGGTACAATCAGCGTGCTCAATTCTCTGGAAATCTCGCGCCAAGCAAGGATCTCTGACAATAGCAAATTGGGACTCTTACATTATTGGATGTTTCCAAGGGAATCTCAGTTATAAGCTTTTGAGAGCAACCACTTAGCCATTCAGTATTTCAATCTAGATGTCTGCTCGAATAGTAAATATGATGATATTCGAAAAACATGAGAACTGTAAACGTTGCTTTTAATTTTTTCCGCGAATATTTTTCAATTTTTCCTCGTGAAGGTCACAAGGAGGGTAGATGAACCTGAGCGCAATCGCACATCCGCTACGAAAGCTTTTGGCGTTCACGCTAGAGGCACCAGCTATACTCAAACTAGAACATCAAACTTGCTGAAAACTTATCCCAGATTCGTTTGATCAACTGGGCATGAACACCGGTTACAGAAGCTAGGCAAGACTGAAGCGAGTATTCAGAACCACTCCAAAGAAAAGAACTTGAAAATATAATTGTTGGAATCAAATATGAATTAATAAAAAGATTAGAAAGCAACCTCAGGCAAAAGTAAGGCACCTCTATTACCACAGTAGGTCGGTTTTGTGATTTTGGTTAGAAATGTACTGGTATCGTTATGTTCTTCAAGGAAAAAGGCTTGAAATCATCCGAATGCTTTCACAGAAAGTGGCTGTTTGCGTAGATCAAATGTATTACGTTCAAAGTGAAGACTTTTCCAATTAATTTGACTCGTTGTGTGATTCACTGGTACTAGTTCTGTGGAATTATTCGGGTTTGATAATTTCAGTCGATTCCACTCTAGGGAATTGTGTACATTTTTTAGTAATATTCTCTAAGTTTTCTATTATTGGGCTTGGCCCTACAACTTTATTTCTGGAAGTTTTTGTGAGTTTCCGTTCTGGTGATTGTTAACTCTTAATGATCATTAAGTTTGGGAAACGTTTCTATAAGGTAATAAAGTTCTTATAATGTTATGTTTTCTCTGATCGTCGGCTTTCCTTGGAATACCTAAGAAGATATTTCATTGCTACCTACCTACCCATTGGTGCGCTTAGTGGCTGCTTTCAGAGTTCACCGGTGAACTCTGAAAGCAGCCAGTTGCGGCAAAGTTTATATGTATAACTATTACTTGGGCTGTGCACGCTGACGCGTGCAACGAATAACGAAGTGATCCGTATTGGTTAGTGAGAGCAATATAGACATTATCGGTAAACTCTCTAATTTGATATTTTTATTTATTAGCAAATTATTTGTGCAGAAGGAAACGCGCCGCGTGGTGAGCATTTAAGAGTATTGGGGGAGTAGTGAAGAAGACAAAGAACATCCGGCTCCGCGCTCACCTTTTCGACACTGCTTTTCTTCCTGCTTTGACGTACGCCTCAGAGAATTGGACTCTACGAAAGCAGGATGAGCATGGTGCCAGCGTTGCTCAACGCGCTCTGGAAAGGACGATGCTCGGAATTTCCCTGTACACGCAAGTGCAGAAGGGATTCCGGAGTTCTGAGCTCCGTCAACGAAGGAATTCAGGGATGCCGTTGACTACGCCAAGAAATTGAAGATCAGGTGGGCCGGACACGTTATGCGATATAGTGTTGACCGTTGCACCAGGGCTGTTACTGACTGGATCTCTCGAGACATCAAACGAACTCTAGGAAGGCCGCCAACGAGATGGTCAGACTTCTTTACGAAAGCTCTGAATGAAAGGAATGTTGAACCTCAAGTCCTGCAGCGAGGACGATTCACTGGACCACTCTGGCTCGTGATAGGGACGAATGGAGACTTTACTGGCGCCCGCTCGAGGAAGACGATGATCAACGGGACGACAGGTGATACAGGTGATGTAGAGAGATAGAATTTATATATATATATATATATATATATATATATATAAGGCAGCCAAAAAAGTTTGGGCGGTTTTTTCTAATTGATTATCTCTATGCAATGTATTCAAAAGTTGATTGTGGTAGGAGGGTAACATTGCATATGCTTTGAAGCTTGTTTTGTGCAGAATCATTCAGTGTGTCTCATAAGTTTAAGTAGTTATTCAGATCCACCAGACGCCCCGTATTCACCAGATCTTGCCCCAAGCGACTATCTCCTGTTTTTGGCCCTGGATAATCACATGAGGAATCATCAGTTTCAAAGTAGAAGATGGCTCGAAAGGGAGTTAAATAAATTTTTAGGCTCCAAAACTCAAGACACTTATGAAAATGGAATACCATCTTGTTTCACGAGAAGAGAAAGTAATCTTGCTGAAGGAGACTATTTTTCAGAATAAACTTTAGTTAAACCGCTTTTTGTATATTTATTTATCCACTTGGAGAACCGCCAAACTTTTTTGGTTACCTGGTATTGAAGGTGTGTCCGAAAATTATGGGCGCGTATTCGCTGCAATGTATTTGAAGCTTCTAAGCTGAGAATGACAATGGAGACAGTCTAGCTTCCAGAGATTCCAGACAATTGGTTGCAAATCTGCCAATTCCCTTCTGACAAGGCACCATACAGAGCGTTTAAGAGAGTTAAGACCTGGAAAGCTAGATGGTCACCCCCTCTATGCTGTTTCGGGCAGATGGCGTCGTCTTGGAAGAGCTTCGCTCTGTGGGCTGTAACACCGTCCTGCTGGAAGACTTTGCATTGTTTCAGAGAGCGGAGTCGGATCAATGCTCCCGTACATCCATCATTATGCTCTTTGAAGGCACGTCTTTGTTGATTTTCATGCTGGCATCGACGAAAGAGAGGCGTTCTACCATTGCCCGTGACACCCAATGAACATCATTTCACTGCTCTTATAACGATGTTACAATGTGTTTTCGATATTTCTAGTCAGAGCACGATCGTTTTATCAGTTGAGATTGCCTTTGTCGTTCTTCCTCGTCAGAGAAAGCGGTGAAGAAATGCGTGTTCCCCTGAAGTAACATAGCATTTTTGGCCCTACACTGCTGAGATCGGAAATAAAGTGGCGCTTTTGCATGCAATAGGAACTGGCAATGAAGCTCCTTCTTAACAATCCACCGAGTCGACAACTTTGATAAGTTTTACTCCGTTGCGGTCCTTAGCAAGAGTAATTCAAGATCACGGTCGACTCGCAACGGACTACTTTAATAGTTCTATCTTTGGAAACACTGACCTTTCCGCCCCTGCCGGCTTCTTCTTTGGTGTACTGGGCTTCTCTGTATCGTTTAATACCTTTCTGTACCATGATCTTTCACTCGTGCATGCGAACGATTGCAAATAGCCCCGCTAGGTTGTGAGTTATCGTCAAAACTCCGGCCTTGGACTAGAATCCGTCCATCTTGTGTGCGCTCATTTCGCCGTGCTCTTACCCCCTTACACTACCGAAACCCCGCTTACCTTTGCCTTCTTAATGGCTTTAATGTCATAGCCTAACAGCACTCACACGTACAACGTGGTGAGCCGGTCGGCAGTATCAGCATTAAACCGCTAAGCTGAAAGATTTTCTGAATATGACTTCTTTTGACTTGATGTTTGGTAACTGTTGTTTTTTTCCCACAATACGCGATGCGAAAGTCTCACAAGGATGGCGAGTTATGACAAAACTTGCAAGTAGCATTGAATTAGCCTTCATCACGTGGAAAAAATTAAGAACCTTATTTCAGTCACTATGCATATGTTTTGCAAGAAAACCTATTTTATAACAAATCAATAGCGAATGAAGTGAAATTGATAGGTTACTTCTGCCTCAAAAGTTCCTGAATTTTTCGCCCATGATTAAGTTTAACTTTTGAAAAGTTTAAAAACGGACAGCGTTGGGGCGTCAATCCATCCCAGTTAGAGTGATGGCCAGCCGATGTACAAGTCAGTGCCTTTATCCTCTCTGGCACTTACTGACCGACTCCGGAGGGATGGAAGGTATCATTGGCAAAGGCGGATATCGATCCGGGATACGAACCTGTGACCATGGGTGTGTGAAGTGTGCCACTCGCCACTACACCATCTCCGCCTCCATCGTATTATATTAGGTTGGAAGGAAAGTCCTGCAACAAAACGAAGATCTTCTTCAAATCACATCTGAAATTTTCTAGGCCAATCAATTTTCGGAAATATATTTACCAAAGAGGTCAACAACCTTTTATTATCTTTTGAGTAAAT
This sequence comes from Haemonchus placei, assembly GCA_900617895.1. NCBI lineage: Eukaryota > Metazoa > Nematoda > Chromadorea > Rhabditida > Trichostrongylidae > Haemonchus > Haemonchus placei. The sequence goes on from UZAF01017599.1 coordinate 31,163, forward strand.
CACTGATGCCCTTTATCCAGGAGTGAGGAAGCTGTGACTCAAAGAAGTAATGGACTGCCGTTTTCAGATCACATTAAGTTACGGTTTTTTTTTCACAACGTATGCTCCCCTTCTATTATCTTTTGAGTAAANCACTGCTTGCGTGACTTCGAAGGCTAGTATCTCCTCCAGTGAAGCGATCCAACCGATTGTTGACCGTTGTTCGGTGAGCAGTGGTAGCACTGAAAAGGTTGCTGATAATTTGAGCCGCTACACCCGCGTTTCTCCCTTGACTGCTTAGTAGAAGGTGGTGGTACGAATCGGGTGTTGTCCATTCATTGACCGTAATGCTGCTAAAGCTCACACGCGTGCCCTTATTTACTCATGTGTTGTTTACCTGAGGAATGTTCTACAAGTTTATCACTCTTGCTACGCAAAAACATGTTCAAATAATTACCGCGGAACATATCCACCATCTACGCCAAGCATTGCTTTTCATTTGCTAGGCAGTCGACTTCCTCAGACAAAGAAATTTCTATTCTTGGAGGCATCCGCCTTGACTTCGGCCATCAAGTCATCCACTTCGTCGAAAGTTCTGTTCGTTAGCCAATTTTTCAATCAACGATTGTCGTGTTAATCCATAGGAGTTTCTGTTCGTGAATGGCGCGAACGTAGAAGCAGACTCCATTCCTTGTTCAGCTTTGGCTGACTGATATATCGCAAAGAAGTTTGTTGAGATTACGTTATGACTGTGCCAGCTTCCATCCTTTTTCGGAGTAATAGGGCATAATGTAGGGTATATGAAGATGACTTTCTAGATATATTTTCGTTAAGGAAAGAAAAGAGTATTTTTATCAAACCCCTGGTTAAAAATCCGAATTATATCGAGAGGTTAGAAGCCGCGAAAAATCCGCAATATTTATGCATCAACCTATTATATTTATAGTCATGGAGGAGGAGACGGTGTAGTGGCATATACACATAACTTATATAATTTCGTTGAAAAAAACCCAGACAAGAGTTATTCAAGGAACTCTGCGTGCCACAGTTATTAAGTAACCGAAGCGTCTTCGAGCTGTAATTGACGGTTATACCAAATGACTGTATGCTCGTTTTGTTGATACAAAGCATAGTAATTAGTTTGACGCAAAGCATAGTAAACAGTTTAATACAAAGCATTGTTAACAGTTCACATCATTTACCATGCATCATTTAAATAAATAAATATATCCTTACTACATATAAGGCGCTCGCGTCTGTTTGTTTGTTTGTTTGTTTGTTTGTTTGCACGGAAATCCATAACTCCTGTCCTCGTGGACATAGAATGTTCAAATTTGGTAGGAGCACAGGCGGCAGGATGGGAACACATATGGTGGGTGGCAGAACCGGACTCCGCCCCAAAGGGGGTTTTGTGCGCAATAAATGCTTCAGCGGAAAATCATAACTCTTGTCTCCGTGGACCTAGAGCGCTCAAATCTAGCAGGATTATTGGAGACAGGATGAGAACATTTATGGCTGGTAGCAGAACCGGACCGTGGTAGGTATGGTAGGTGGGAAGACCGGACCCCGCCCAAAGGAGGCGGAGTGTGAGCGAAATAAATGTCCGAGCGAAAATACATAAATCCTGATCCCGTGAACTTGGAGAGCAAAATCAATAGGAGTAGAGGAGGCAGGGTGGGAACACTGACAATAGAAGAGGCCTTAGAAAACAAGATCCAATCACCAATTAGATCCTAGCGCCTTTATTAATTACGATCTAGCTTTGATTCTTTGATATGTTTCACTCGACAAAAAGGTTAAGTGCACTGATAGAGACCGCTTATGAAATTTGATTCACTTCTTGCTCACGACCGCTACCTAACGGAGTATGCGATTCAATGAAGGATCATGGTTTTTCTCTGCTTTGATATAATTAATGGCAAAAAATAACCGATCGCTAACAATCTTGGATTCTCATTTAATGATGTATCTGTAGAGAAAAGGAGCTACATTCATAAAGATATTTGATAATGATATTAGTATGACTCGACGACATTTGTGAGTACCATTCAAAGATTTGAATGCCTCTACATGTTTTGATATGATATTGATACACCAGGCGGCTACGCACGCTCTCGCGCACGCTAGGGGCTCTAACCATGAGAGATGGAGCCGCATGAGCTGATTTTCATTATAGACCTTTATCGGATTCATGAGTTTCCGCTCAAACATCGCCTCCTGTGGGTGGAGTCTGGTCCTGCCACCCACCATGAGTGTTTCCATCCTGTCGCCTGTACTCCCACCAAGTTTGAACTTTCTAAGTCCATTGGGACAGAATTACGAATTTTCACCCGAACCCCGCCCCTTGTGGGCGGAGTCCGGTTTTGTCACCCACCATAGGTGATTCCATCCTGTCGCCTATACTCCTACCAAGTTTGAACTTTCTAGGTCCATGGGGCAGGAGTTATGAGTTTTCGCTCAAATCCCGCCCCTTGGGGGCTGAGTCTGGTTCTGCCACCCACCGTAAGTTTTCCCATCATGCCGCCTGTACCCCTACCAAATTTGAGCTCCCTAGGTCCATGGGAACTGGAGTTATGGATTTTCGTATATAAGTGTAAGAAGGGATGTGAGCTTCGAGGCACGCTCCGCCCATTGTGGGCGGGCCTCCGCTGACGTCATTTACGCTGGAGACACCTTCGACAATGCTTCTCCCAAATCAACTTTTTCCTGCTCTGTTGGCTTTCTCCAAACCGAGTTAGAAATGTTTTCATAAAGCACTTCATTTTTGGAGAACGCCCCGCCCATCGGGGGTGGGTCTACCCAGTTCGATCTAACTTACCGATGCATACCTCAAGCCACCTTTAAACCCCAGTTTTGAAGCCGTCTTATGACTGAATTTGAAATCATGGTCCTCAGTGCAGCTCATTTCGATGCACGCCACGCCCACTGTGGGCGGGGCTCCGCCAAGGTGATGTGTGTTTTATACTTCTCGAGACCTGGCCCACCCATCCCACACTTGACCCGGTCTCTCCAGGCAGATCTAAAGGAGCTAAGGAATTTCGTGACAGACAGACAGACAGACAGACAGACAGACAGACAGACAGNCACCCCACTCACTTCGCGCGCGGCGCATCACACTGAGGTCTCGAGATGGCATTACAGTACCACCAAGTGTCACTGGAGCAAATGATTTGCATTTGTCTGTGTTATCTTCTTCTTGAAGTGACTGCCGTGGACCAAACGCAAAGCGTATGCCCCACTGACAATTGCGACGTCTGTCAAATACCGCGGGCCGACTCGCCGCGTACGACGGCTGCGGCGTGACCTAGTTTCGACGGACACGCGCAACGAAGCGCACCCGTCGTAGGTAAGCGATAGTGGGCATGTGGTGCACGCATTGGCGTGCGTAGCCCAACTGGTATACATATATTTCGAAAAAAATTTCCAGTCCTTTCATGAGTTAGGTGTTACTTTAGTTATGTTCGATAATCTTGCTCCAATCTGAGCGGGATGAAGGGCTCTCGAGCATTTTGTTGCCTACATTCTGCTCGACAAGTAAGCACCTCATCACTGTCGTAAGTTCGCATTGTTACTGCAGCGGTTTCAAAAATTCAGATACTTCAACAAAAGTCAGCAGAAAACGACTCTCTTCCACTATTATGGAACTGGGTATCTGGATTATGATTACCATTAACAATGGGGATGGTCTTTTGTTAACCACCGAAAGTAACCATTTGTGGTTGTTTGTGGGGGTAGCTACTTTGCAGTTGTTATGCTATTAGACGCAAAAATGAATCAAAATAAAAACGGTATAGTGGAATGGTTTTTGTTTTCATTCTGTTTGAGCGAAGATTCCTTCAGTCGAGATTAACCCGTTTCGTGATCTTCAATTTGCAGAAAAGATTATTATCAAATTTTGGGTGTAGAGCGGGATGCAACTCAACGTCAGATAAAGCAAGCCTACTACCAGTTGTCGAAAAAGGTTGGAGATGCAATTTTAAACCGGTTTTCACGAAAAAAAAAAACTATGCTCATAAGTGAGTGGAAACTAGCCCGGCAATTTTTCAGTACCATCCAGATGTCGCTGGGCGTAATGCAGGTACGGAATCGAAGTTCATAGCAATAACGGAAGCGTATGAATGCCTCAAGGATCCTGAAAGAAGAAGGATTTATGATGGTGCGACGGTTGGGCGCGGAGGCCGATACATCTATAATGACGAGTCTTTCAATTTAAAGGTGCCTTGACAATTTATTTCTTACTATGCTATCCGTTTTGATTGGAGATTTCAGCAGGATTTTGGACAAGGTAGAAGAAACCCTTTCTACAGCAAACACTACACACAACAAGAGTACGAGCGGGTGAATTCATTTGAGCTAGAAGAAATTTTATAAGTAATAGTATTAGTAATGAAAGTTGACTTAAACTTTGAATGACTGCCATCTGAACCGCATACTTTTTTTTAGATATGGGAACAATTCAAAAAGATGCAGACTGAAAGGGATTCATATGATGCAAAGATAAAAGAAAAATTATGGGAACAGTTCGCCAGAGATCGCGCAACTCGTTGGCAACGATTTCATTCAAGGTTGGAGCATTTGTTAAACCTAACTCCAGAACGACTTGAGACAGGTTTACGTATCGTATGTCAAATGATTGCTAACATTTAAGAACGCTGGTATAACCGTGTTCATTCTCATGGGGAGACGGGCTGTTGGATTAGCCATGATCAGCGACCTCACTGTACTTTAGCATTTTCATTGGTTCATGACAGCTATTTTTAATCAAAATCATGTAAAAATGTTGCTGGTTACCCTTACGTCGATATATGACCCTTGGTACTTTCATCCACAAATGCTAGGTAAGGTATAGAAGCATTTCTGGGTACAATCAGATAATTAGATTTAACATAAAAAAGCCAAATCATCAAAGTCAAAAAAACAATGGAACAATTTGGATTTGAAGACAGAAAATAATTTCTTCTGTCAATGTCGATCACGACCGATTTAACTGCACCACAATCTTGTTTATGTAATCATGTTCAATACGTTAATGTGTAGTGACTTTATCTGCCAATCGGTTTTAGATATCCCTATGGAGCACCGAAGTCTTTTCACTACGAATGGAAGTGGACCTTATCAAATCCGACTGGAAATCGCAATGTTATCCTGCTCATCCGCCTCGCTACGATTTATGCGATATGTTTTGCAGTGGTTGTGGTGTTTCAGGTGATATCCGAGTAAGTTGCGTTCAGCTGCGTAATACGAACCCTAGCATCTTATGATCTCCCCTCGATGAGCGTTGTATTTCCAAATTATCTTCCGAGCAGAACGCTCCGAAAAAGGTAGGCAGATAGCTTTTAGTGTCCATAGCTAAAAACATCTACTATGGCGCTGCGCTTTCCAGACTAATCATTGCACTCCATAAAGGCTGGAATACAGACTTTCGTACGCCTTTGAGATGTTGTCTTCAACTCTTGTTCCCACGCAGTGGATGTCTTTGGAACATTTATCCGGGTATACCTACACCAAGGGTTCCTCGAGGTTGGCGCATGATGAGCTTTTCCTCTGTTAACCGAGAGGCGTGGATAGAGTAAGGTTGGTGCGCGCATGGGGACTAGTATGGCAGGCTTTTTCACTTCAGTGATACTTGTAAATACTAATGTAGAACGTTCACAGGCGTTAGTTTGTTGGGAGAACCACTTCATTCCCGTTGCTGTCGTACATTAAAGATTAGTTTCAGATCCCTGCTTAATGTGAAGCCATTACCAAGTGGAATTGAAGACATGAAAAGAAAGGTGACGTCTAGCCAGTGCAAACAAAACACAACTTTTGAATACATGAGCCAACAACCTTTCGCCCTTCACAAGGACAACTGGAATAACCTCATCGCCGACTCTTCGTCCGATTCCGAAGCTCCACGTTCATCGATGACTACAAGCAGATGAAGCCAAATAAAGTTAGATTCAACTCATATGGACAGTAGAAATTGAGTAGTTTCTGTGAATTCCGAATGTGAAATTTGCTCACAAGCGAGGAACAAAGATCATTTCATGTTTTTCAATATTATATGGTGAGCGTCGGAATTAGATTGTTGCATAAACACAAGAATTCGCCTTGGAAAAACTTGATGTCTGCATAACAAGTGCGTAACTAGCCGTGTGGTGCATAGTAACATTACCTAGTTACGTAGCTTTAGTACTAAACAAACGTGAGATTATACCAGGTTTGAATCCGCACTAAATAATCAACTTTATACTGATATCCTTACGATATGAAATAAAATCAAATGCGAAATAATGTAAGGCACATGTAGACAGGTCCAGAGTTTAGAAAAGTTTAGAGTGGTTGCCTCGTTAAATCACAAGCAATTGCGTTTTCATCGATAACGTCCAGATCGCTGCACGAACGATCACATTCTACCAAGGAATCAATGTGAATTTTCACTGCACACTGTAATAAAATCTATAATACCTCAGTGAACATCTACAATGAAAAAGCTTAACACATGAGCAATGAAATTAATTTGTGCCTTAATATAATGCACAAACAAAATGCTCAGTAATGCAACACATGAAATAAACACAAAAGTTTTCCAGATAAGAAAATAAGCGAAAAAAAGAAAATAAGTCTTCAAAGAAATCACAGCGATCAAAAAATTAAGTCTTTACGTGATACTGCAGCTTGAATTGGGAATAAAACACTCTCCTTCGCTCTGATCTTCGAGTAATAATGACTATCTCTTCAGAATCTGTATTTGTTATAAGAATTAAAGGACTTGTGCAAAGCGGGTAACGCCCTAGAAAAAGGTTTTTGTGATGTGAATCACAGCTTCTCCATATATGTGTATAGGCGGCAATTGCAATACTTGCTCTTCTACTAGTTCTCTTCTTCGTATCCATAGCCTATGTGAATAGCTTCAGGAAACGTCACATGACACCTAAACAAACTAACAAATAATCCTTTTGATTTCTAATGGAGCTATGCTGGCAGGAAGATATTCTGACAAAAATGATTAACTGTTCAGGATCTCATCCGAATATTTGGTAAATGAAAATGGATTATGGAACATATTTTGATCCGATTAAAACCTCAACGGAACAATATTTTTGTTGGTAACCTCGTGTGGACCACGATTTCCATCAGCTTTCCAAGGAGCCATTCAGATTTTCCTAGCACAAATCGATGTTCGAAACGATTGAAGATTAAAAGAAGGATGAAGGAAGTAGAGTGGAGACGGAATGCCTAATAGCTCAAAAGTGCTTTGTGAACCGCTAGTACCATTATACAGAAATATGCTACCGAAAAAAGAAAATGTGAGAAAAATGTCTTCTTCTAAGGTAACCCTGATGTAACTGTCGATATTCAAGATGTAGGAATGAATCGATGCGCTAGATCACGATACTCCATCATTATGGTCATGAAGCCCTACCTGGGTACAGCCAACTTCAGCTGACGAAGGAACGATTGCCTGTTTGAAACATACGGCAGGAAATAGAAGTGAGCACGTCTGAGTGCTTTGAGTCTGCTTAACCAATAGACTGCTCCATCTGTCAATGCGGGGTTTAGAACAATTTCCTCAAAAGACAAAGTTAGTACACCATTAACTATGACGTAATAAAGCACCATCCATCCAACTCACGATATCACGCAAAGTGGATGCTGGTCTGCTTATAGCCAGCTCCCTAATAGCGTCATCACCAAAATAATCGCAAAAATTCATTTTCAACACTTCAAGGCGTTTGAGATCGTGGAAGTATTTGAAGCCCTCGTCTGCAATTGCTGAGTCGCTAGCATCGACCTAAAAGCTTGACGTCAATCTCTCAAAAAATGAACTTATGATAGAACTCGGCCAAGAGAAGAGTATAGTTGATGCAGACCTTTACTATATGCACCGGGGGAACACAACTCCACTTCAATTCGTACTCCATATCAGCGGATGGCGAGCATATTGCTGGCGCAGCGCCATTCTAAAAAACCGACTGCAACTTCAAGTCTTTTCCTCGCTACTCCACGTACATGTCTTTACATCGAGCATAACCCAGTTCGTATTCACGGGTGTGGTGCAGTAGGAACTAAGTTGTCGCGTCGCGGCGAGAGAATTCGAGTGCGAAGGAATGTAGCATAACACAGCAGCAAGTAAGAAAAACAGGAACAAAAGAACCAACAGAAGAAGCAAGCCCAAAGTAATAATCGCATAGCGCTCGAGCTGTATGAAGAAGGCTAGAGTTGTAATGACGGTGAAGCGAATGGTGCGCGACAGCCACGTGCGGCGGATCGATTACACAAAACCGTTCCTACTGCCCGTCTCCCGTATCCACATTTCATCATCACTTCACCAGAATAAAAAAACTCACAATTGCATGAAAAGCACACACTGCATTTTCAGTACAAATTTGAGAAAGTCCTGTGGGCGTCAAAATAATCGTGTCTCAAAATATAAACAAACGGTGAGTTCCAAATCATCTCCGTCGTTGAACATACTTAGCGAGCACATTAACAATCAAACCTCACAAAACTAACCTCACAAAACCACCCCAACAAATTTTAATTAAATTTTGCATACTGAGTTCGTATTACGTGCTTACATTTCTTTATGTTTCCAATGTTCACTTCTAGTTACATGTATTCTTGCATGTAATAAAATATAGATATTTCATCTTTCACTTACGCTCACATTTTCCTCCATCCTATCTTTGATGTATGATTTCATTTGACGAATCGATGTTATTTGTTCACCGTCACTCATTATTACCTGAATTATGATAAACTCAAAGTCGGAATCAACAGAATAGACAAAAGATAGTGATCCTGATGTTTAGTTCAGTAGGGTGTTTAAAACTATCCATCGAGGTGTGCTCACAGGCAGACAAAGTGGATATGAGGAGGGGCAAACAAGAGAGATATGTACGGTAAAATTTGAAAGGAAAAATATAGAACCCTTGTTTCAAGTTGATGTTTTGTGAACTGCCGTTATTTTGCCGCCGTACACGTTCTGCGCCGAAATAACAACAGTTAGCAAAACATCAAGTCAAATTAAGCTCTATCATTTAAAGCTTACAGCTTAAAGGTTCAGTGCTGACATTGGCCAACCGGCTCAACATGTTGTACGTGTGAGTGCTGAGGGCGGGCGGGTATCGGTAGTGTAAGGGGTAGAGCACTGTGTCCGGAAAGTACAAGTACGTCTTAGAGTCCCACTCGAGACAGAAGTTTTGTCCATAAATCGCCAACCTTCTGCGATAGAACACCGTTATTTTTCGACTAACTAATGACCAAACCTGCGTTGATCCGCACTCCATCAACCATTCTAAACAAGCAAGGTCCGGTCCTAACTCGCGTACTCTTTGTTCGTGGAACCTACTCAATGACATCGCATTATTGTTGGCAACTATAGTACAAAAATACTGAATAACTTGTTCGATAAGTATTCCGCTACACGTCGTCTCAAACTGTATATTTTGAAATTGGCAAAGCTATATTTCGTACGTGCTTGGGCATAAAGCAACGAGTTGACCTGAAAATTGAAGTACGTCTGACGAATTTCTTAAACACTGCAGCATCACCGAAAAGAAATTATAACATGCGGTGCTGAAAGGACACTAAATACTCACCCCACAGAAGACATTATTCCCGCATAGGAGAATTGTCCTGCCTACATTAAGGGCAATTAATGCCATGGACAGGGAAATTCACTGCTAATTAACGTCCCTTTGAACAACTACGTCAACTAACCTGAAAGTTAGGAAACAGAGGAAAATAACGACTTGGTCACCAGCACAGAGTAATGTTTAGAAAATACTGGTTAGTAACTGAACAGTGGACAGATCAAATGTTCATGAAAACCTCCAATAAATTTATTGACAAGATAACAACAGAAACAATAACAAATGGATTAATGGGGCTGATATCCGCTGCCAATCAATCATTAACTTCAAACTCAACAACGCTCGATCGAAATAAGGGACTATTTTACCTCTGTCAATATTCGAGATGAACCAAGTCAATCACTCAGCTTGCTCCTTTTACTTGAACCGTAGTCACTATCACTTTCGCTAATACTTCTCGTCAAGGAAGGGTCAGGGTTCGTTACAGTTAACAAGTCCCATGACAATGTAATTTGTACACAAAACATCTCTTTGCGTGAAGAAACCGTGCGTACCTGTAGAAAATTTTCGTTCTTGTCGTTTGAATCATGCTTCGAATAAAAGTGATCGCTTACGTGATGAACTAACTCAACGGTGGCTTCGTCTTCCTTCAAGAATTCCCGGACCATTTCGAGAGCCCGCTTCTCATACCATGCATCACATACGTCCTTATGCGCCTAGAAATAGAAACCGTCAACCATGGCTTCGAAAAGCTCTGAATGCAGAATCAAAAACCATTTCACACAATGCTGTCACTTCCCCGCCAGAGTTGAAGTTACTTCCCATTCAAACGGGTACTCAAGATAAGTAAATGTGCAAACATATTGTCGAAATGCTGTCCAGCTAAGATGATATTGAAAGCTGCAAAAGAAAAGACAAAGCCTTGATTTAATGTTGATCTTTGGATATAGATTTAATTCCAGAAGAAGGAAGCATTTTAGCTCTGACGGAGTCGTTTCAGAGTTTCGCATAATCTTTTAATTGTCTCTAGATAGTGTGTGTGGTGGGTGTGTATGTGGGAACATATGTGCGTGTATGTGTATGTATGTATGTGGTGTGTATGCGTATGTGTACGTGTATGTGTACATGTGTGTGTTGAAGGTAAATGAGAAGGTGTAATTCGTTGAAAGTAAATGAAAAGGTGTAATTCTTCTCCTACAAAGAGTGGAACAATGGCGCAGGAAATAAAAAGAGCGGACCACTTTTCTAGTAGTCATTATGCGCGGTACTTTTATAACTTGATCTAACAGTGCTCATCGAGTGAAATGCATTTCATAATAGAACGAGTTTACCTTTGCAAATAAGTAACAATAAACTATCACTGGGAAAGTGTGAGAAGCTTCAGCCGGAAGATGCTTGGCCAGCACTCCCTTGAACGAGGGAAGAAAACTGACAGCAAAGCCAGGAAGGTTCAGCACTACATGCGCTCCCGACGGTGACTCCTCCGATGATTGTGCTTTCCTGATTTCCTACAAAAGCAGAGTGAACAAATAAATTTCTCACATTAATGCATAATGTATTCATAAGTGGAATGTAAATGGCAAGGTCCCATTTCCCGAAATTGGGAGTCTGAGACAAGATCAACAGAGCGCATATGGCATCTTTCATAGTCCACCAGTCGCCCGACTCGTCGCGCACCGGTTGCCAGTCGCTAGCGACCGATCGCGCGACTGGTCGTGGACTATGAAAGCAGCCTAAGAGTTCAGCGGAACCCCGTCCAAGGGGCGGAGCAAGTGCTGGAATGGGCGTGCCAAGAGCCGAACATCTTATTTCGGCTTTGGAAAAACTGACACTGGGAAGAAGTGGACAAAGGTCCCTACTATATATAAACCACAAGTCATGTTATTTTATGTTTATCACATGACCACGCATGCAAGTTAAATTAATACAATTGGAAAAAACAATACAACACATAAGCTAATACAATTGGAAAAACGAAAAACACAACACACGGGAGTACGTAACTATTCTTCAAAAGCAGCTAATTGAATTGTAGAAGATCACTCAACTTTTGGTATAGCGAACCGGCTCTATTAACAAAAAAATTAGCTCTGACTGAAGTTTTGGGTAAAGACAGCACTAGTTTGAAGAGAGGTATTCTTGTACTCGACGCCGAGGATTTACCTATTTTAACCCCCTCTTTCAGGATTTTACGAACCATCGTTAAATCATTCCTCTTACTCCTTGCCTCCAAGCTAGAAAGTTTGAACAATTTATTCCTAGTCTCGCTATGTGAACCAATCGATAATCTATGCAGGCTATCCGCATCATGAGTTTTCTAGTGAAACTGTTCTGCACACCTTCTAGGGCACCTATAATCCCCTACTTCGTGGAACAAAAGACAGTAGTGTCATAATCCACAATTGGCCTAACAAACGTTTTAAAGGCATTAAGCACAACTTTGGGGTTTTTGTGCATAAACTCCTAAAAAGTGTGAGCAACTGCGCTGTAGCCTTGTTCCTGATTGCCCTACAATGTTGGGTGAAGTCAAGTTTTTCATCATTAAGAAAGCCTAAACCCCTAACTTCGGAGACAGCAGCTAACTCCTTTCCCTGAAGATAGTAAGGGATGCGTGGATCGTTGGGACCGATACGATGAACTTTCGTTTTACTAATAGATATCGGCAAGCTCCAATCAGCCGACCATTGACTTAGTGGGTTGATTGCATCCTGCATGTTGGACTTTTCACGAGATAAACTACTGCTATTGTATAATTTTAAATCATTTGCAAACATCTTACAAACTACCCCTAGCGGCTGCAAAACCGCCGGAATATCACTAGTGTAAATATTGAACAAAATTGGAGATAAGACACTGCCTCGAGGTAGATCACTGGAGACAGGCCTCGACGAAGTGTGGTTACCATTGATCACTACTTGAAAAGATCTTCTGTGCTCGAATCAAGCACATCTTTTTGATCTACAGTCGACGCGCACCCTGACTCCGTCCCTTAATCTTGTTTTTCCCATGGCCTAAAAACCCATGCCCATCAGAACCCCCTCGTCTTGCCCCAAAACCCCACGCCTTCTGGAGCCCCCTCTCGCGCCAAGTGCTAAGTCCGCCAAGGCGCCACTTCGACACGCTGACCCACAACTCATGAAATTCACGCCGACCCACAGGTTCAGGATTTCCTTGATGTTATGCACGTTGTTGCACATTGTTATCCATGTAACATGTTTGATGAGATTTCACTCCATTAAGGTCACTTATTTTCACATGCTCATCGTTTGAAGTTATAATTGCTGCCTGGCAATTGTGGCACCTCCCTGAAATTCATTCCTATCGGACCGTGTCCACGCAGACGAAGAAATGAATTCGAGCTCATCTACTTGTCTCTACCAAAGGCCATAGCAATCTCATTTTTATCTTGCTCACTTTGCCCAAATAAGGTTATTGACAGACCTCCATTTGAGAAGAAGATACTCATTCTCGCCTCGTATTATGAACTATGATTGTTTCTTGTTTCGTGTAACCACGATGTTGCGATGTTGATAAAAGTTTAATTACCTAAGTTTG
>UZAF01017600.1:6464-20460 GCA_900617895.1 Haemonchus placei
TTGCGCGAAGATCATGACCAGACCATCGTAGACGGGCTTCGCGCATTTTATCGACAATGGGCGCCACACCGAATCGCTCCCTGATGGCGTCATCACTTATACGGTCTAAGCGTGTTACTCCGGCTGTCCAGGGCAGCATTTTGGTCTCCATCACACTGAGATGGGCTTCAACTTCTTTGGTTGCAGACCAGCATTTAGCGCCGTAAATTGCGACAGGCCGGATGACGGTTCTGTAGATCTTGGATTTGAGACGCTCAGGCATGTTCTTATCGCAGAGTACGCCAGCCATCGAGCGCCACTTCAACCATGCTGCATTCACGCGAGAATTCGTTCGAAAACCAGGCTACCGTCAGTCGCAATTGCCGATCCAAGCTACTTGAATTTGTTGTCCGTGTGAGCTCAGTACCATTGATCTTGATAGAGCCTGGCTCGCTCAGATCGGTGGTCAAGTACTCAGTCTTTTTGACGGTCAACCTAATTCCCGAACATAGCCAGACGGGCGGACCCGGCTTGTAACTGTTGCTCAAGCTCGCTTTTGCCCTCACTGGCGAGCATCACGTCATCGGCATAAAGAAGAGTCCATGGAGCCGGTTTCTGGAGGTCTCTTGTGATGGTATCCACGACGAGAACAAATAATAGTAGTAATAATACAGAGCCTTGGTGTACTCCAACGGAGATGGAAAAAACCTTCGATATGCCCGCTGCCGATTGCACTCAGCTCCTTGGATTAGAGTAAAGGATGCGTACCCTTTCAATGAGCTCTTCAGGAACGCCATGCTATCGTAAGGCATACCATACAACGTCACGCGGAACACGATCGAAAGCCTTCTCCATGTCTAGAAAGGCAAGATGTATCGGTCTTCATTTCTCGCGATGCTTTTCTAGAAGGCGAGTGGCGTGTATGGCATCGATGGTCCTACAACCAGCCACGAAACCATACTGGTTAGTAGTCAGCTCGACGATATCATGGATACGATATCAAACCGCTGGAGGACTGCAAACAGCACCTGAGAGGGTCTTTTGATTTCAATTCTGGAACCTTCTGTGTAAGAGGGATACTGAAATTTACAGAAAGACGGCAAATCCTTACTGAAAAGATTGGAGGGTATATACATAGTTCAGTCGACGGATTTCTTCTTCTGAGAATTTCCGCTCAAAGATGAATCAAAAATCGGCGGAGACAATCCAATATCCTACTTACTATAAAGCGCTTCGTCTGTCGTTCTGTCTATCTGTCGTTTTGTCTGTCGTTCTGTCTGTCGTTCTGTCTGTATGTCTGCCACGAAATTCCTTAGCTCCTTTAGATCTGCCTGGAGAGACCGGGCCAAACGTGGGATGGGAGGGCCGTGTCCCGAGAAGTGTAAAGCACACATCAGCTTGGCGGAGCCCCTCCCACAGTTGGCGGGGCGTGCATCGAAATGAGCTGTATTGAGGACCATGATTTCAAATTCAGTCATAAGACGGCTTCAAAACTGGAGTTTAAAGGTGGCAAGAGGTGGGCATGGGTAAGTTATATCCAAGTGGGGAGACCCACCCCCGATGGGCGGGCGTTCTCCAAAAATGCAATGCTGAATGAATTATCTTGAAAAATCATAGCTCCTGCCCCCGTGGACCTAGAAAGTTCAAAGTTTGGAAATGTATAGGCGATGGGATGGGAACACTTATGGTGGGTGGCAGCACCGGACTCCGCCCACAGGGGAGGGGTTTAAGCAGAAACTCATAAATCCTGTCCCCGTGGACCTAGAAAGTTCAAATTTTGTAGGAGCACAGGCGACAGGATGGGAACACTATGGGGTGTGGCAGAACCGGACTCCGCCCACAAGGGGCGAGGTTTGTGTGAATAACTTAAATTGAGACCTAGAGCGTTCAAATACGCTAGGAGTGCAGGCGGCGGGATAGGAACACGTATGGTGGGTGGCAGGACTGGACTCCGCCCACGGAGGCGGAGTTTAATCGGAAACTCACAAATCCTCTCCCAGTGGGACTAGAGCGTCCAAAATTTGTGGGAGCACAGGCGACAGGATGGAAACACTGGTGGGTGGCAGGATCCGACTCGCCCACAGAGGGCGGGGTTTGAGCGGAAACTCACAAATCCTGTCTTAGTGGAACTAGAGCGTTTGAATTTTGTCGGACCATAGGCGACAGGATGGGAACACTCATGGGGCGTGGCAAAACCGGACTCCGCCCACAAGGGGCGGGGTTTGTGTGAATAACTTAAGATTGGACCCAGAGCGTTCGAATTCGGTAGAAGTGCAGGCGGCACCATGGGAAGAGTAAGCCAGTGATCGGGGTTTGAGAGGAAATTCATAGCTCCTGTTCCCGTGGACCTAGAGCACTCAAATTTTATGGGTGGTGCAGGCGAGGAGGCCATGATAAGACGGGAAGGAGGGGAGCCCGGCGTGAGCCGGGCGAGCCGACTGGTATAAATATTTATAAATATATATAAATATATTATAAATACATACAAAGTATATATAAATATATACAAATAATATAATATAATATAATATAATATAATATAGTATAATATTAATACCTGCTAGCAGGGAAAGGGTTAAGGCTGAATATGAAGACCGAGGAGTTAAGATTTGAAGCGTGCACGGATCCGTTGGCAAAACGCACTGGACTAATCAAGTGCACAAGAATTCCTCTTCCTAGGGAATGTCCCAGCCGCCAGCGATGGTCTAGACTAGGTTGTAAAGGCTCGGTGCAACCCACGGTACAATACGTAGCGAGTGTTGACCTGTAAGCAGGCGACAAGAAGAGCAACTTCACATCGCTCGCATGAAGGTGCTAATACGGTGCTGATAGACGCGACATGATCGGGCATCAGGAACGAAATCGAGATCATGTCATATTTGCTTGATTGGACCCTTTTACAACACGGGATCAATGTCAAGGATAGGGAGAAAGAAGGGCTGTCGACAAAATAAAGAAAGATTGCGGAAAAAATGCGTTGTCAAGAGAGTATCATGGTCGCCACCTTGAACAACTATCAAATTGATTACCAAAGCACCATCAGCATAGGCATCTTTCATAGTCCACGACCGGTCGCGCGACCGGTCGTGGACTATGAAAGATGCCATAGATTTATGAGCGATCCCTAATTGCGAATCGCACAAGGAAAGTTTAGATGGGCTCCTGATAGTGAATCCCTAACAACTTTTTGGATAGCTGCCACGTATATGTTGGAATGTTGTATTCCACAAAACACGTAAATGTTGGATTCCACAAAAGATCCAGATTGTGAAACTCAATCGCATCATGTGGTTACGTTGCAACCTAGATTCGCTAAAATCGGAATAATCGGTGAAACAATGGCGCTTAGTGTAAACGATGTTTGTTCATTCATAATTTAAAAATTCTTGAAAGCAAGCTTGTTTTTTAAAATTCTTGCAAAAAGCTCTACACTAACGAAAGTGCAAAATTTCGGAAAATTTGTGGGCCATGGTACGTTGGTGAGCTGAGAAGGCCACGGGATGAGCTGATGAGAAAAGCAATTAGCCTGAACTCAAATGGAAGTGACGACGTGGTGCAGAAGGAACAGATGAAGAGAAACGAACAAGAAGAGCACCTAGGAGAGGAATAATTTTCCAAAGCTATAAGGAAGTTGCGATAATCACTAATGACATATGAAAGACCAGTGGGCCATTTGACTGCGCGAGACTAATGTGCTGGAGAAGCACAATTAAAAAAAGAAGAAATTCAAGAACGAAGTGAAGGCTATTCTCTTAAAAAATAGTCACTGTAAAAGAGATGCAGCTGTGTTCCATAACACAGTTAACCATGTAATATGAATATTTGTGGTGAGCATTATAAATCACTTGCAAATTGCCTGACGACATCTCGGAACTGCATGCACCCAAACTGCCACAGGTGCACAATTGCAGTGATGAATTAATCAAGAGAAGTTACCTAGAAGAGAAGCTTAAACTAAGCAAGATACCTGTTGCCGGACGGGAACATGTTCGAGGTCCGCCTCTTTTCTTTTTTTCATCCACTCCCATCGGAGCGAAGGCCTTCCTGAAAATCTGAAGACAATTTGAATGCAGGAATTCTATGCGATCAAGGTACTATTGCGGAAGATAAATACTTGTTCCAGAACGTTCCAGGTTTTTCAACCGATTGCTCAGACTACGCCACTTACTTTTTAAAGGCACAACTCCTAGAGTTCCTTCTAGAAATACACACAAAGGACGCTGTCGAGATGAGAAACTCAATAGGAAGGGCGCAATATAAGCCCCGTTACCGGATTCGTCGACGCCAACGCCCATCGACCGATGATGTAACAGACGAGTGTCGAGGCCATGCAGGTTGCGCTATCCGCACAGGACCCATCATCTAATCATCTGGTCGCCAGGTGGTGAGCTGATATTTTACTCGTATCCTGCTATTCTCTGCTATTCTTTTTGCTGCTGCTTTCCTTTATCTAGTTTTCCACCTTAGAATTATGAAAAAGGTAGGTTATTTTTTCTGTTAATAGTGTTTTTGTTAACATATGCTTATGAGTGAATGAATTTTGTAAGGCATTTCTGCGTACTGTAGTCAGCTATTCACACCAGGACCCACACGCACGCAATGACACTCATTGTATAGTTCGTCCGAACACCATTTCTACTCCATTTTCCTAATCTTACTCTCGTCCATCCCCTTTTTAACGACTTTTCAAAGCCTCTAATCACTTTAGGATCACCGGTTCGCGTGAACTCTTCGTCTCCATCGCACTAGTATTCACTTCTCTTTCATTCTTCGTCATAAACTGGATAACCCAAAATTATGTGAACTGTGCCTTTGATTGACCCCACCATTAAACGCTCAGCAGGGTGTTCTAAAAATAACGACTATTGGGCGAAGGTGGTGTGGTGGCGAGTGGCACACTATTTCACATGCATCGTCATGGATTCAAAGCCCCGACCCATATATCCGTCTAGGCCAACCAAGTCTTCCATCCCTGCGGTGTAGGTTAATCGGTACCAGACTCGTCTGAGAGGATAAAAGCACCGACGCGTCCATCGGCAGGCCACCGCGAGTCCTTGGCTGCTTTCAGAGCAATCCCGGCTGAGAGATGCGCGCCCTCATTCGACTTCCATTCTGAATCGTAGAGGCGTATTGTAGGCGTGTGTGGCCTACACAATGGCTGCTTTCATGGCGTGCCGGCCGAAGTAGTGCTAGGGAGGGGGAGGGGGGGGAGGCAGACGCTCGGTCGACGCGGTCGCGTCGCAAACCCCTTCGAAGGGCTGAAAACAAAGAAAAACAAGATCAAAAACCATTTGCATAAGTCCCCTCAAGGGCAAATGCAAATGGTTGTTGAGCTTGTCTTTCTTTGTTTTCAACCCTTCGAAGGAGCTTGGGCACGACGCGACCGCGTCGACCGTCTGCCCCCCACCCCTCCCTAGCGCTACTTCGGCCGGCACGCCGGCGGACTATGAGAGCAGCCATTGTCTAGGCCACAAACACCTACAATACGCCTCTACGATTCAGAATGGGAGTCGAATGAGGGCGCGCATCCCTCAGACGGGATTGCTCAACGTCCAGAGATTTTATGCTTTTATTCGCACCCACCCGGTGCCATTGCCGTCAAAAGGTTAATCATTGGAAATTGAAAAGCTTTCCTTGAGCGCTGTTGTTGAAATCGGTAGGAAGGAGCACTGGCAATGGCAAACTTCATCAACCCTTTCTAATACGTTGGCAAGAAAGTTTCGCGACACAAAGGGAGTCATTTCAGGTTTTTTTTTTTTTCTAGAATTCTCAAATCATTCAACTATAATTGATAGATTCACCAGAGGAATCGTAGAAGTCAACAGACTTACATCATCCTTTGAGCAAATCAAGCCTTTTGGCAATAAGTCAGGAAGCTGTGAATCAAATTAATTTTCTGTAGTTTTCAGATCATATCGAGCTGCGAATTCCTTCCAACAAAGGGATGCTTAGGAGGTAGAGACGATCCTTTTGACCTAGAAGTCGCGGTCAACTACGGCTGCCAGACGGTCGGTCGCTACTAATCCAAGTTCAGATAACTATTTAGTTGTAAAAAAAGTTCCGCGATAAAAATAAAATCACTTTGGGTTCTTGTCCAAAATTTTTCAAATCAACCAAATGTTGGAAATATACTAAAAAACCAACAACCTCTTCTCTATCGAGTGAATCACTGATGCTATTGGCCCATAAAACGGAAATCAAAGAAATCACTGACTGCTGTTTCCAGATAATACATATTATGTTACGAAATTTTTACCCACAAGTGGATGCTCGGGAAGGCGGACCACAGGGTAAGCAAAAATTTCCGGGAGTAAAACTGACGAATAACCTGGAAACAAGTGGAAACCCGCCATTAGTTGGGATGGGAGAACGATTCTCTCCGTTTTTTGGTGGGATACCCTGTTGTTAAAACGATTACGCTTCAGATTATCTTCAAGAATTCATTTATTAGAAGCCATGAGACGCGCACGGTATGGCGCGCAGGACAACTGGCTCTCTTCAGATAGTATGTAACGATCCTACTTACTATGAAGCGCTTCACCTGTCGTCTGTCGTCCGTCGTTATGTATGTCTGTCACGAAATTCCTTAGCTCCTTTGGATCTGCCTGGAGAGACCAGGTCAAGCATGGGATGGATGGGCTATGTCCCGAGAAGTATCAAGCACACATCAGCTTGGCGCAGCCCCGCCCACGGTGGGCGTGGCGTGCATCGAAATGAGCTGTACTGAGGACCATGATTTCAAATTCAGTCACAAGACGGCTTCAAAACTGGGGTGTAAAGGCGGCTAGAGGTGTGCATTGGTAAGTTAGATTGAACTAAGGAGACCCCCCCCNCCCCCCCCTCGATGGGCGGGGCGTTCTCCAAAAATACAATGCTTTATGAAAACATTTATAACTCCGTTTGGAGAGAGCCGACAAAGCAGGAAAAAGTTGATGCAGGGGAGGCATTGTCGAAGGTGTTTCCAGCATAAATGACGGTCAGCGGAAGCCCACCCACAGTGAGCGGGGCGTGCGTTGTGATGAAAGCCACTTTTCAGAAATGAATGTAACTTCGTTCGAAAACGTTCTAGAATGCGGGAAAAAAGTGGAAGGAAGTAATGGAACAAATGTGACCAAATCCTACAAGTGGTCGGGGTTGGCACTGAAGTGGGCGGGCTTAGATCAAAAATTTTAACTCTATTCACAAACCTTGTGGGATGTAGGAAAAAAGTGGTAGGATGTAGAATAAATGTGGTCAGATCCCACAAGTGAGCGGGATTGGCACTGAAGTAGGCGGGGCCCACATTTGAGTGCACACCCCGCTCCCAGATGCCAGGCACATAATGGACTTTGCCCACTACATTTCTCCTAGACACCAGGCTCTCACTGAATCGTGTTACGATCTTATTTAGGAAGTACCGCCCATTGTGAGGACGCTCCACCTACCGCAGGCTGGTCTCCTTCATTGCATTTGTTGACTTATCCCTCACCTTTGCTCATTTTCCAGCGGCGTTTGGGTTGCTGTGAAACTGAATTAAGAATTTTTGCTCATGGCACCGCCCACTCAGGTGCATGACCAGCCGCCGTGGGCGGAGCTCCACTGAGCCTTAGTGCATTCTTGATCTAGCCTCGCGCTCAACCCATCCCAAACATGACCTGACTTCTCCAAGGGCTTCGTCAAGTACTATCGATTTTCGTGACTGACAGAGGTGAGCGCGTTATCCTACTATACAGGGTGCGCTATTATTTTGGAAACAACTTTGAGGAAGCCAGCCCGCAATTTCCTTGTTTGAAGGGTTTTTGCAAGTCCGCGTCCTGCTTCATTTATATGATAGACCTTAGCTCTGATTTGGTGCTCTAAATTCGTCAGCTCTCAAAAATTGTGAAAGCTCGCAATCATCCAGCATCCGTTCCACGTTTACGCGCATTTGGCGAGCCATTTTCCAGGATCGCTCGCCGCTTCAACGTTTATGCTATGACAGTCTCTCGAATAGTGTTGCGTGGGCAGGTCAACGACAAATTTCAACGGTCGTCTTGTTCCAGTGTGACCCCTTTTCTGAAAACAATGTTTACGCTACGAAACCTGCAGAAACACGTGAAAAATGACTGACGAATTGAAGGCATGTTCAACTTCAATGAAAATAGTCCTCCTAGAGCAAACGCAATTGCATCCAGATAGGTTTCGGAAGCCTTACGAACCTTTGGATGAGAAGAAATTTGAGAGAAAGAACAAATGTCGTGAGCTACTCGCACGCGGCACGAGCTTTGCCGCAATTTTTACCGACGAAAAGGGGATCAGTGTGAAAGCAATGTTTAAAATATTGACGACCGCGGGGTCCGCAGGCGGGCGACACTATATCGTGCTCCTGTAGTATTTATATTATTTATCAAGTGTTCTTATATTTTTTTCATGTTTTCAAGTACCAGCTGAACTCACAGCCTTCTAGAAAATCTTGAGGCATTTTGGTCCAGGAATCATTCATTTCTAACTACAGTTACAAGAGAAATTAAAATATAAGGCAAGGACAGTATAGAAGGCGTGCGCCAATGGGTTAAATCCCAGAGTACACGTAAGTTTATCATTGAGGGTGCCGGAGCCGACGAGAAGGGTCAGACTGTTTCTCGTAATAATTCTCCCTCTTCCAAGATTGTATGAGCTGAACTCTGTGTCATCAAGGCGATTTCGCTTATTTTCGCCAAGCAAAGAATAAAATGTAATCAGAACATCTCCAAGAGTGTCATTTCTGAGAAGTTGCTGCTAAATGCAGAAGATTATTCCAAGGATGCGATTTGGGAACTCAAGAATGGAAGAAGATCAAGAACGTTTCCCAGGTAGAAGTTTGCGATTTTATCCTTGCTTCTAATTGACCTAAGAATTTGACGGGGTGGTGGGACGACACACTAAAGAGGGAAGCCTGCGCTTCAAAACACAGCACTGTCGTTAATGTAAGCTCTGGCTAAGTTTCAAGTAACTCTGCGAGCTGCCGTCGATGGACAGCCACAGCATATTTGAGCTACAATAAGTACGACGGTGAGGAGACGGTGATATCAGATGACCGTGTCTTCATTTTGCTGATGCGATGCAGAGCAAATAGTTCACATAAATTCACCATGTAACAGTACTATGAGTTGCGCTTTCTCCACAACGATTATTTTGCTACCATCTTTATTGCGTTCCCTGTATACAACGCGCTAAGCGTTTCTGTTGGTTCCTCTGCCTGTCTGTCTGTGTGCCTGCGTGCGTTTGATCGGAAATCTAGAACTACTGTTTCCTTGGATCTAAAGCGCTTAACATTGTTAAGAGTATTGGATGCAGTATGCGAAAAAAAAAAAATGGTGAGCGGCAGGAACAGACCCTGTCCACAGGGGACGGGGGGTGCGTGGAAATGGGTAATTTGGACTTAAGATATTCAAATTTGGTACGAATACAGGCGGCAGGATGGAAACTCGTATGATAGGTGGCAGAAAGTGACTTACAAGGGAAGGATACTTGGTCGCAGTGGCCATTCAAGATAAGATGAATACCGGCGGAGGTGGTTCCAAATGTTAATCTCAAATCTGTGTTCCAAATATGCTAAACGTTACTGGGAACAAAATTACGGGACCAGTTCCTCCCCGTGTTATACCACTGCAATGAACGGATCATCGAGCCGAGCCAAGCTCTCACCTGTGCAACGGTGGCCTAGCGGCTCGTGCGGTGGACTGGCAGACACTACATTAAAGATCGATTACTCGATGCATGTGTTCGTTTTGCTTTTCCATAAAAGGTGTCCTTAACGCTTGCAAAACGTTTTTTGAGCTCAATATTGGCCTTCTAAGGAGCAAACTCACATTTTAGGAACACTGAAAAGGTATTATAGGGAGTCATTTTTTGTTTCTCACCGGCCCAATAAGGTTGGAGCTCACTCGAACAA
Source organism: Haemonchus placei (assembly GCA_900617895.1). Lineage (NCBI taxonomy): Eukaryota > Metazoa > Nematoda > Chromadorea > Rhabditida > Trichostrongylidae > Haemonchus > Haemonchus placei. Next base: position 16,336 of record UZAF01017600.1, read on the forward strand.
AGGAATAATTTTAAACAATCGCTCAAAACGGTCTTCAGAGGATTCAGGGAGAACGGTTCCAAACGATTCATCGGATCAAACGCTCTCCAGCACGTTACCAGTGAAATATTCTAGCCGAAGGTGGTGCCACCGCATATGATGGAGGACTTTCATTCTTGCAGCGTTAGGTGGGCACCATCTAAGAAGAGGCGGTGATAAATAGCTTTGGAGCCGTAATACTCGATGCTATGAAAACAATCCCACTATCCACTGCGAGGAAGTCGAGTCCGTAAAAGGCGTCACAATGATCCTCCACGGTCGCCTGATGATGAGAGCGACGATGGATCCGTAATTTCGTGAAAGAAACCTCGTACGTTTGTGGGAAAAAGGGGTTTTGAAGTGAAAAGCAGTCTTCAACGTTGTGAATCGGCCTATGAGCTCCAATTTTATGGCGGTGGAATAAGGAGCAAGAGTGAGAGGCCATGAGCATTCAAATTAGCCTACCTTTTAAAAAGTGTGATGTCCTATCTGGTCGTCACTATCAGGTGCAAACAAGCGGACCGGAGATTAGCGGATCAGTTGGAAAGATTTATCATAAAATCGTGTGGAGTGTATGTGGATAAGTGGATAATCATACGTGCACACAAAGCGATAAACTATTCTCCTACAATATTTTCTCAACAAAGCCAGTTAACTTGGACCGCCGCTTCGAAGGCGCGGATAGTGTTACTAGAATGTATGGACCGTACCCCTTCCAAAGAGAGATGTGGTCGGATGAGTCATTCGGCCGCCGTCTCGATGGCCAATACCACACTAGCCGCTTGGCCACCGTTGCACGGTGAGGGCATGGCTCGGCTCGGTGATCCATTCATTGCAGTGGTATAACACAGGGAGGAACTGTTGAGGTAGTGAGAGAAACAGATGTGAAATGAGCCCGTGTTGAGCAAAATACGAAATCAAGTTGGAATAAATAAGGAATGTACCGAGTCACTCACAGGACTTAAGCAGGACCCAGCCCGTGGCGGGCGGAGCGCGCTCGAGGTGCGCTGGAATGTTTGTGTGGATTTGGCCGTGAACGACTGACTCCTGTTCTTTTGCATCAGGGCGTTTAAAAATGAAGGAGGTGCAGGCAGCTGGTCAATTCTAACACAAAAAGGAGAAGAGCCCGGCGTAAGCCGGAATTCTGACTGGTATACAGTAAGAATAATAATCGTATGGGCGGTAGTGGCATTATACAAGCCGTGGTCTGCGTCACTCCTGCCTACATTCAATGGCCAAATTTAACATTTCATTTCAAAGAATGGAATTCTTGCTCGCCTTGGGAGCCTCACCCTTTTTATTTCTTATTTTTCCTTCTTCTTATATTTTTTCATTTCTAAAAATATCATCTCTTTTGTAAGCGCTGCGAAACTGATATTTAACCATGAAGTTACATGAGGAACCTTCACCGTTACATCGAAGATTCTTTATAGCCACTCGCGAATAGCGAATAGCTTTATAGGCAGAGGCGAATTTAAAGCACCAAAGCAGATATGTGAGATAAGGGGAACCAGGTAAATAAGAGAAGGTCCAGTTTGGAAAAACCCTCAAAACAAGGAAATAGAGAACTTCCGTAAAATTGTTACCATATTTACGGCGCACCCTGTATGTATGTATGTATGTATGTATGTATGTATGTATGTATGTATGTATGTATGTATGTATGTATGTTATGTATGGTATGGTATGGTATGGTATGATATGGTATGGTATGGTATGGTATGGTATGGTATGGTATGGTATGGTATGGTATGGTATGGTATGTATGTATTTAAGTATGGAAGCCACTGCGAGCGGTACTGCGAACAAACGGCCAAATAACCGTCTCTATGATACTAGGGTAGATCTTCAAATCCATTTTACCCATGTTCCGGTGGAGGGGACCAACTCCTTTGCCACAGGAGCTGCCGTGAACCATCACCGAACCTCCGTCCCCCTTTACAGTCGGCATCTGGTAACTTGGATAGTATCTGGTACCGACAGGACGTCACACAAACATGATGCCGTCTGCCCCAAATGGCGAAAACTTCGATTCGTCGCACCAGATAACCTTATACCTTGATACGGTGGTCTAGGCTCGAATAAAAAATTATCGATCAGCCCCTGGGCAACTTAGTGATTATCGCTTTTTTCAACTCCTTGAGGCCTCGGAGTTGCTTGTTTTGGGCGTAAATCTTCCGCGCCATGAGACCCCACACATTTTCCATCGAATTCAAACCGGAGCTGTTCGCCGGTCAGGGCAGAAGTGCCGAGAGAACCAAGCTTGGGTGCTCCTGCTGACGTAAATTGGAGCGTCATCTTGCATAAAAACAAGATTTCGGTGCAGATTCTGACGCCAAGAAGGGAGAAGTGCACGGCGCATAACAGTTCGACAAAAGGATGAGCTCATCTCCTTTGACACAAATCATAAACGGGTGAGCCTACTCGATGAAATTGCGGCCCAAACCGTTACTCTCATCCCTTGTAGTTGCGTCTAGAAAACTGAAGTTTCTTTTTCCCAAGATCGTGCCAGTGAAAGTGACGGTGACGGTCAGAACCATCACAATTGAACTTCTTTTCATCGAAAAAACCGATCTGAAGAACAAAAATTATCAAGAGAAGGAATCAGCGCATGAAGAAAACTTATTCCACTCGGTTCGGCTGCACCGTCTTGCGAAAGCGACCCGATCTACTCGATGTCTTTTTGTCATGAAAGACGCCTTACGCATTTTCCACTGGATAATGAACTTGGACTTTCTGATCACCTTCCAAACAGTGCTTTTTGAGACAGAAACGACCGAATTTCCATGCAGGACTTGGTGGAGATCGACGCTTATAACCTTTAGCACAGGCTCTCCTACTTCTTCTCACCAAGAAGCTTATAAAGCTTTCGGATCCTATCTGGATAAATTCATATTTACTCGGGGTAGACTCTTCTCATTGGAGTAGAACATACAAATAAATCAGTGGTCATTCTTCTCGTGTTTTTGCAGTTCCACAGCGTAGTCCTTCCCAAGCAAATGTATTCGGAAAAGTATGTGAGACAAGAAGACCGTTTTGAGGTATGTCATTGATTTGTCTACGCATCGTGATTCAAGAGACTGTTATGTGGGTAATGTTGAAACGAGTAGCGATCCCGTAAAAGGACTCACCAAACACGCGCAAAGACGGAACTGCTGGTGGTATCTGCGTGGCTCCACCGTTTTTCGAAATCTGACGAAATGAGGCACCAAAATAGATAAGCTAAGGTATATGTGGGACATGTGGGCTCATGTATATCATAAACATAAGAAAGGTGCACAGTTGGAGAATTCCTCCAAACAAGGGAATTACGGATGCTCGAAAAGTTTTTACCATATTTATGGCGCTCCTACAAGCACACACACACACAGAAATGTTTAGATGCCATTATAAAAACTTATCAAGGGTTCCGATAAGGTTAGCCACGAAAAGTTAATGTGAAAGTATGTTGTGTAGTTAAAGGAAATTGATCACAGCTGTTTACCGAACCCCGACGGATGAAAAGTTTGGTTGACGTAGGTAGTGTCAATTCAGGTGTTCACTCCCTGACATCTCTGATAGTACGTCATTTGACACTGTACGACCTCTTCTTATAGCACCGCAAGGAGTTACAACATGGAATTCAGATTCCCGATTCCCTTAAAGGCACAGTACACGATAAATGTGGGTAATCCAGATTATGATGAAAAATGGGAGACAAGATTGAAAATAGTGCGATGAAGGTGAAGAAACTGCGTGAATCGGCGTTTTCAGTAAAAAAACGACTTCGAAGAACCGTTAAAAAGGGGCGGGACGAGAACGAGTCCAGAAAAATGAAGAAGAATGGGGCGTTCGGACGAGCTATACAATATGTTTCACTGCGTGCGTGTGGGAACTAGTGCAAATAACTGACTACGGTAAGCAAAAATTCATTCACCTGTAAGCATAAGTAAACAAAAAAAACCTAGTAACAGCAAAACGAGCTCACTTTTTTAGCCTCTTGGAGTAGAAAATCAAAGAAAGGATTGCGGCAGCAGAAAGAATCTTCTTCTTATTCTTTAGCGTTTGTCCCGCTTGTAGGCGGGGTCCGCTTTTCTGATATGTTGATGCCCCTTCTCCCGATTAAAC
>UZAF01017600.1:20901-44271 GCA_900617895.1 Haemonchus placei
TTCACGCGAGAATTCGTTCGAAAACCAGGCTACCGTCAGTCGCAATTGCCGATCCAAGATACTTGAATGTTGTTGTCCGTGTGAGCTCAGTACCATTGATTTTGATAGAGCCTGGCTCGCTCAGATCGGTGGTCAAGTACTCAGTCTTTTTGACGGTCAACCTAATTCCCGAACATAGCCAGACGGGCGGACCCGGCTTGTAACTGTTGCTCAAGCTCGCTTTTGCCCTCACTGGCGAGCATCACGTCATCGGCATAAAGAAGAGTCCATGGAGCCGGTTTCTGGAGGTCTCTTGTGATGGTATCTACGACGAGAACAAATAATAGTAGGAATAATACAGAGCCTTGGTGTACTCCAACGGAGATGGAAAAAACCTTCGATATGCCCGCTGCCGTTTGCACTCAGCTCCTTGGATTAGAGTAAAGGATGCGTACCCACTCAATGAGCTCTTCAGGAACGCCATGCTATCGTAAGGCATACCATACAACGTCACGCGGAACACGATCGAAAGCCTTCTCCATGTCTAGAAAGGCAAGATGTATCGGTCTTCATTTCTCGCGATGCTTTTCTAGAAGAAGGCGAGTGGCGTGTATGGCATCGATGGTCCTACAACCAGCCACGAAACCATACTGTTTAGTAGTCAGCTCGACGATATCATGGATACGGCTGTCCCCAATTCGCTCAAAGATTTTCATGCTGTGCGAGAGCAAGCAAATTGGACGGTAGCAAGGGCAGTCCCCAGGACTGCCCTTCTCCTTCCAGATAGGAATCGTCGTGCTCTGTTGCCAGCTCCCAGGCAACTTCTTCTCCGCGACGACCTGGTTGGGGAATTCCGTCAACCATCCTGCAGGATTCCAGACTTTCGATTTCCACAAGTCCGCCGCCAATCGTCAGGACAAGTGCTTTGCTTCTTCAAAGCCGTAATGGTCTCTTCGTGGTTATCTTCTGAACGGGACCGTGTCGTTACAGCAGGTCGCACGAGTAAGTGATAAACGGGACGACAGGTGATACAAGTAAAGCTAAGCACTTGCGAATTAGTTTTATGCCTCTCTCTGACTCCCACTATTCGCCTCAAAGAGCACCAGAAACAATCGTTCAGCTCCCATAAACATCATGAAGGATTCGCTTCCAATTTAGCTTGTTTTCTGTTTTCACATCTGTTTTCAACATCATGCTCAATCAAAGCACTTTGATCCATGAAGTGGTCCTACTCGTTTCAGCCCAGATCAATGAGGACTATTAGACTGCATTGTTCTTGTACTATGAAACGCCATTCACGAGAGTCTAAGCAACCATTCACAGCGTTCGAAGACACTGAATCCCTATGTTGTTGTCCATTTCCACTGTCACTGGGAGCTATGTACCCCAAAGGTCTGAGCTGAACGGGGACACTCGAGGGATGTTGGGCCGACCTATGAACATCCATGTCACGTTTCAATGGCTAATCAATAAGATTCGCACCGAATAAAACTGAGGAGTTCGAGGGAAGTGCATTCGCAAAGCCCGGCGGGCAGCGGAGGGCATTTCACAGCCATGGAAGTGTTGTCTCACCAAGTAATAGGTTATTGGCCAATCACCCAATTTACACACTAACCACATGATAAAAAATGGGATCCCGCGATCACCAAAAACTCACATCAACATCGAATGATCGCTAATTCCCCACACTTCAGATCCAACAGATACTGGTTGCACAACATCTACAGCCATCTGAAAAAAAGATGATCACTTCCATGTCCTTGAATTGTCTTCTTGATTTTTACTGTTATAGAAGCTGCATCTGAGTCGATTACCTTGCTCCTCGTTTTCTAATGTCGATTGTGCCTCACCCAACGTACCATTTGCTACCACGACATACTGCAGAATGAGGAAGGAATGTCAAAGACAAACATTCTGATATCGCTATCTCTAGCAATGATTTCATGGAATACAAATTTCAATTTCTATACAGAATATAGGGCTCACTGCCGGATAAGCAACCAATTAGGCTAAATCATCTCCCGTTCCCAAGTTGTCACAGAACGCTCTCAGCTTAGGTCCTTGACCTGAAGAAAGCGTTCTACTTATTTTCACCATACTCGCATCAAGGACGACTTATTCACCATCGTACTCACTCTATGGTTCCACCGTGGTGCGTTGCTTTAAGCTGACTATGAAGTGGCTATAGAGATTTAGACGTCAGGTTTAGATAGATGCGGCATTTAATTTCCCACGCTCCATGCAGCCACCATATGAATCCCAACCGAATTCATTTACATGGGAAAACCGTCCAGCAAATACGATTTGTACCTTCATACACCGCTTTAAATCAAACTCTAAAAGAGCTATGCTACATCTGGAATTCCTTCAAGCTTCATGATGCACTACCACATGCGAATGTTTCAGTCTCTCTCATCGTCAAAAACATAGAGGAGATAAAAGTATGAAGTCTTAAGCGTCAGTCAATGCCGTTTAGAAGGCACCTCGCATTCGGCTAGGTTCCGTGGTGATCTACAAATGCATATTTGGTCTATGCAATGACTTCGGTGGACGCCCCGAACGAGTCTGGTACCAATCATCCGTCCCCGAAGGAATTGAATTTTGCATATGCCTGAGAGTATACCGGTATGGGATTCGACTACCGGACCGCGTGTGTGACAGTGCGCCACTTGCCACTACACGACCATCCGCGCTCGTCAAATTGTAGTACTTGTAACTAACGAAAGTCTCATGACTAGACGAAATAGCTTTAAAGCATCAGGTCTCGAAAAATAATTAACATCGTACAGAAAGCCATATGTAGCGAAACCACATTTCTACTTGCGTTTTTGTCGATCTATTGCAGAACATCGCGTGAATGAAGCTAGTACTGAGTGGAGTTTTAGACCATTGACGACTGGCTGCTTTCATAGTCCGCCGGCCCTCCGGCCGGCGCGCTGACGTGGAACGAATTATGAAAACGTGAAAGTATGTAAGAAATCTACGTCTGTTGCATTTTATTTCACGCTTCTGACCTGTTCTGATAATGCCAGTTCGTTTTACGTCAGTGCGCCGGCGCGCCGGCCGGCCGGCCGGCGGGTTATGAAAGCGACCACTTGACTCTGATAAAGTAAGGATACTTGGTCGCAGTGGCCATTCAAGATAAGATGTACAGGGTGATCCACATGAAGTGTGACTGGCAATAAAAAAATCGTTTTGTGGGCTTCTAGACTACAGGATGCGGTGATGTCTTGGACCGAGAAAAAAGCGGAGAACGTCCGTAAAGCTTTCAGCAGGATTGGGCACTAGCCCCCAGCGCAAAGAAGACACTGCAATGATGTGAGACCGCGCTTCCGGATTTTTGAACGAAGGATGTTTGGTCTTCACACTTCTCGATTTCAAGCTTTTATTGTTCTCTGTATAGTCGATTCAGGAGCAAAAAGCCTGCGCTTTCAAACACAGGTCTTTAGACTCTCTGAAGAAGCTCTCTTTTGAAAGCGTGGAATGAAATGCATTGCGTGCATTCTTGAAAACTCAAGGAGGTTGGATATTCGCATTAAGGTGAAAGATGGCCATTCTCAATGCGACATGTGAAATGTTGTTTACAATTTTTGGGATGATTGTATGGAAGTAAACGTTTCCTATTTGGTTTGATTTCTATAATTTTGATGTTCTACGGATCTCCTTCACAGTGACTTCTCTCTCACTGAAGGATCCCCAGCCGGTTGGTGATGAGGCTACGTAGGGCATCCCCAGGTGGCGGATAGGGGAATTAATCGCCGACCAAAAGTCACCGGTACTTGCCCAGAGATGCAAGTGGATTCCTTGATTCTGCAGTGCTGGGTCGATATACCCTCTGTTTCTCGCAGGCATATCCATGCATACGTGTGCGGAGAGTCTGAGGGTGCAGATGGTATCCTGCCCATCGAATCGCCCAAAACCTTGAGTGACTGGGAGGTATCTGGGGGGCGATTCGGGGCCGCCTCCAAAAACAAAGCCCCTCGTCCACTTTGGGATAGCCTGGCAAGCCCCCGGAGTCAACCCAGCCCCTACGTGAGAGCCTGGTAAGCTGCAAGTTGGGTACCTACACGCCATAAACAGTAATAGAAATGGGCCTCATTCCCTTGAAGTTGAGGGAGCCTCCAATACGGCAGCGTTGGGAAGGACTGCTCGGGAGAGGCTGCTAAAAATTTCTCAGGGCCAAAACAGGCTGCCCAAAAGGAGAAGGACTAAGATGGCGATCTGTACTTTCAACGCGCGGACGCTTGCATCGTAAGCTTGTGGCTGCCCAAAAGGAGAAGGACTAAGATGGCGATCTGTACTTTCAACGCGCGGACGCTTGCATCGTAAGCTTGTATAGAGGACATGATGATGCAAGCTAGGAAGATCACGTACGACGCCATCGGACTGACCGAGACCAGAAGGCATCGCCCGCTGCACACTGTATTTGAGACTGGAGAAGAAGTGTTCCTTGGAACAAGCAACAGCAGAGGCGTCGGCAGTGTAGGCGTCCTCGTCAACACGCACTTGACCATGAACATCTATTCGTACGAAAGCTTAACAACACGAATCGGACGCTTGCGATTAAGATGTAGCTCAACCCCATCTCTAACCATCTTCGTTGCCTAGGCACCAAAATCAAGCTATGAAGAAGAGGAGCTGAAGGCAGTTTATATGGATCTAGAGAGGCTCTACAGAGAAGAATGTACTTTCTTCAAGGACATCATCGGTGATTTCAACGCCAACATTGGCCCCAAAAAACGGCTGAACAGCTCCACATTCTGACTCACGGAATGGAATGGAATGAGCAGGGTGAAAGGCCATCCGAGTTTACCATGTCGACCCACACCATCCATGGTAACTCGCAATTCCAGAAGCACTCTCATTTACGATGAACATGGGAGTCACATGGTTGACAGTACTATGATGAGATAGACCACATCATCTTCAATCCTGACGTCGCTGTTGTTCCGAAGCTCTACACGGGATCGGACCATCGTCTCCTTCGCGCTTTGTTCTGCTTCTTACAAGGAAGGTCTTTCAGGGCGTGGGACGCTTTTTGAAAATGGTTTATTGCATGGAATTGGGGCATGAGCACTGAGTACAGAACTGTGGTCCATTTCCGCTAAATGGCCTTCTGAATGCTAAAAAAGGAGTGAAAATGTTTTTGTCAGAGATTGGCATTTTAACCCACTAAGCGTCGTTTGTTTCATTCATGGCGTCGACTGTCCACACAGTGGAAGGCGCCAGTGGACTGGGCATTGAAAATAACGTGAACGGTGGCCAAAAAAGGGCTGACATGTTGCAAAGTGCGGGGAAGTTTCATATGTGCTCCCTACAGTTAAGCTGCGACGGATGGTGTGGTGGGTAGCGATGTGGACTTCGAGTTAGGACGACGAGGCTGGGTTTATGGTTCGGATCCTCGAACGAAGCGTAGCCGTTTTTGCTTTTTATGGTGCCACCTCCAGTTTGGCTCATATTGCATCAGGGCTCCTGAATCGTGAGCACAGGCTCATTGAAGTCTTCAGGGCATCCAAATCATGGATTGCCAAATTTGTTCGAGAATGTGGCTAGCATCAAAGCGGGTACGGCTTTTGTGACCACAGAGAACCTACGTTGACAGGAGGAGAGCAGGAGGCAAATGATTTCGTGAGAAGCGTAAGGGAAGAGATGGATAAGTTCCCTCTATCTGCCTTGAAAACACTACGCATTGTGGTTCGGACCCTCGAAGCGTGGCCGTTTTTGCTTTTTATGGTGCCACCTCCAGTTTGGCTCATATTGCATCAGGGCTCCTGAATCGTGAGCACAGGCTCATTGAAGTCTTCAGGGCATCCAAATCATGGATTGCCAAATTTGTTCGAGAATGTGGCTAGCATCAAAGCGGGTACGGCTTTTGTGACCACAGAGAACCTACGTTGACAGGAGGAGAGCAGGAGGCAAATGATTTCGTGAGAAGCGTAAGGGAAGAGATGGATAAGTTCCCTCTATCTGCCTTGAAAACACTACGCATCTCATCACCTAAATAGACCAAAAAAAAATTCGCTAGTTTCTCACAATGGAGGTGTAAGTAGCTGACTTGCGCGATCCTCGAAAAGGTAGTTCACTCCCTCATGCCACGGTAGTCTCTGTCACTATTAAGCTTGCCGCTTGAAACGGGTATGAAGGACTTCGTCAATGATTTGATCCTGTTGTTTCCCCAGAATGTTTCGTGCAAATTTTCGCCGTCAATTATTAGAAAAATGAAGAAGACAAACTTCGAAAGGACCATATCACCCTGGAGCAACATGACTGCTACGTAGCTTTTCATGTTGATCATTTCAATTGAGTCTTCAGTGAGACCTTTTCCAACAGTCTTCCTTTTGACAAGTCCACTCATGACGACAAGTTTCGTCAAAAGTTTCACTGTAGCTCTACATGCGTGTTTCATTCATTCCCGTGTTGACGCCGAGTCGAATAATTGCTCAGCAGCTGGAGAACTTCTGAGCGGTGGACTAGTAACCTTGCGCTCGCCTTGAAGAATGGCATCAGACCCAACCTTGCTTTTGCTGGTTGTTAACTTCTTAGTCCTAATGAAAAGTATTGGAGGATTGTTGAGTACACAGGGATGTTTCCAAACTGTGCGGTAAGTTTTGAGCAACCTTGCAGTGATAGAGAGAGCAAAAAAAAGGAGGCCAGGTTGAAAAGCCGGTCTCAATGGAAAAAGACAAGATAAGTTTAGTATAATAATAAGAGAGAATATACATTTGGAAAAAATCTGAGAAAAAATAGGATTGATGGAGAAGGAAGGCGTTAGCTCGACAAGTAAGGGTCTTGAAGGATTTGTGGTAGAAGTCATTTTTAAGATTCATAACATCCTTCGCGTTATTTTACTTGTCATCACAGTAGATGTATGACCTTTTTGAGCATCGGACAACACGACGTCACATGACAAGGACGATTTTTTTAGGAACATTTCAGCAACAAAAAGAGAAGGGAAGGGGCTAAACATAAAACTATGTCTGATATCCCAGCTGATTTCTTTACGTGCCTTTTGAAGTCACCCCGGCTGCATATTGATGCTCTAGCGAGAAAATTTAACGTAACTAGCGAATTTTTTTTTGGTCTATTTAGGTGATGAGATGCGTAGTGTTTTCAAGGCAGATAGAGGGAACTTATCCATCTCTTCCCTTACGCTTCTCACGAAATCATTTGCCTCCTGCTCTCCTCCTGTCAACGTAGGTTCTCTGTGGTCACAAAAGCCGTACCCGCTTTGATGCTAGCCACATTCTCGAACAAATTTGGCAATCCATGATTTGGATGCCCTGAAGACTTCAATGAGCCTGTGCTCACGATTCAGGAGCCCTGATGCAATATGAGCCAAACTGGAGGTGGCACCATAAAAAGCAAAAACGGCTACGCTTCGTTCGAGGATCCGAACCATAAACCCAGCCTCGTCGTCCTAACTCGAAGTCCACATCGCTACCCACCACACCATCCGTCGCAGCTTAACTGTAGGGAGCACATATGAAACTTCCCCGCACTTTGCAACATGTCAGCCCTTTTTTGGCCACCGTTCACGTTATTTTCAATGCCCAGTCCACTGGCGCCTTCTATTGTGTGGACAGTCGACGCCATGAATGAAACAAACGACGCTCAGTGGGTTAAAATGCCAATTTCTGACGAAAACATTTTCACTCCTTTCTCGGCATTCAGAAGGCCATTTAGCGGAAATGGACTATAGTTCCGTACTCAGTACTCATGCTCCTATACCATGCAAAAAACCATTTTCAAAAAGCGTCCCACGCCTTGAAGGACCTTCCTTGTTAGTGCGTGGAGAGAGAGCAATGAAGTTAAGGAAACGAAGCCCCAAGAATTCCATCAACTGGGACCATTTCGCTTCCCTTGCGAGTAAATAGGGAAGATTCCGTTATCAACAACATCGATGAACAATACAACCGGCTCGTCGAACATCTTCACGATAGCGCTGAGAAAGCAGGGAGTCTACAAGAAACCAAGAGACGGCTTTCTTGGAAGACTCTCGAGCTGATACGCCGGCGTGGAATCGCGCGAGATACAGGCAATCGTCAACAAACGTCCGAACTTGCGAAGCTATGCAGGGAAGTGATAAAGGAAGATCTGATAGAGAAAAGAGCAGTTCTTACTGAAGCTGCCGAGGCCGGAAAGAGCATTCGCAAGGCATTCCAGAGCTTCATCAATTATAAGACCAAGATGACTTCCCCTTGTCGTCCTGGTGGAACTGTTACTGCATCCCAAAGGGTAATGGAGAGGGTCATCTACAACTTCTACTCTGATCTCTTCCACGCCAGGTCTACCTGCCTACCTACCATCTTAGGCAAACGGATAGGTCGTCCCTTCAACTCTTCTCCCCGAAATTCGGCATGCCATCGCGTCGATGAGAAATGGTGCGGCACCCGTTCGTGACAGGATCAAAGCAGAACATCTAAAGAGCCTTCCGCCATTCATTGTCAGAACCCTGGCCCGGCTTTTCACGCGGTACCTGTCGCAATGTTAAATGCCCACTTTGTGGAAACCTAGCAAGACCGTATTGCTGTAAAAGAAGGGAGATTCAAACGACATTGGCATTTACCGCCCAATTTGCCTGCTGTCTGCAATCCATAAACTTTCTACACGAGTCATCCTTAACAGGATTGGCAAAATACTAGATGAAGGAGAGCCATGCGAGCAAGCAAGGTTCAGTACATTGACCACATCCACACCGTCACAGGACTCACTGAAGTATCGCGGGAGTGCATGTTGCCGTAATATCTTACCTTCATCGACCTGAAGAAGGCCTTAGATACTGTCGAGGCAAAAGCGGTAATCGAGCCCTTGGAAACCAGAGTGTTCCTACTCAATTGTAAGGATGCTTCGTGAGCTGTACAACAATTTCACGACTAGAGTCTCGCCATTACATAAAAAATTCATCATCATTGTGAAGAGAGGGGTTCGACAATGCGATATCATCTCGTCCAAACTTTCAGTGCCGCTCTCGAGAACGTCACGCGTCACATGGAATGGGAAAGCGTGGGAGTGAAGGTCGACGGCCGCTATTCACATCACCTCCGCTTTGCAGATGACATCGTGCTCATAACACCGAACACCGGGCAAGATGAACAAATGCTTGGATGACAGTACTTGTGGAAATATCGGCTTGAGACTGAACTTGACGAAGACGATGTTCATGCGGAACGGATTGGTACCTGATGCTCTTTCATGCTGAAAGGAACGAATATCTCTGAATGCTCCAGCTATGTGTATCTAGGTGGAGAAGTCAACATGATGAACGACCTAGCTCCGGAGCTGAGCAGACGGAAACGCGCGGCGTGGGGAGCATTCAAGAGTATCGAGGGAGTAGTGAAGAAAACGAGAACATCGAAGAAGAACTCCGCGTCGACACTGCGGTCCTTCCTGCTTTGACAAATGATTAAGAGACTTGGACTCTACGAAAGCAGGATGAGCATGCAGTTAACGTCATTCAACGCGCTGTGGAAAAGACGATGCTCGGAATTCCCCCATACACGCAAGTGCAGAAGGGAATCCGGAATTCCGAGCTCCGTCGACGAATGAAGATCAGGATGCCGTTGTTTACGCCAAGAGATCGAAAACCAGATGGGCTGCGCACGTCTTGCGATATAGTGATGACCGTTGAACCGGGGTGTTTACTGACTGGATTCCTCGGAACATCAAGCGAACACCAGGACGGCCGCCATTGAGATGGTCAGACTTCTTCACGAAAGCTCTGAACGAAAGGAATGCTGGACCTCGTGTCCCTGAAGCGAGGACGATTCACTGGACCACTGTGGCTCGCGACAGGAACGAATGGAGGCGTTACTGGCGCCCGCTCCAGGAAATCGATGATCAACGAGACGACAGGTGATACAGGTGAATTTTACTGTTAGTTTTCTATGTCACCCTGTATATCGTTGGAGGTCGTGCGCTGATCTCTAATCTGTGTTCCAAATCTGCTAAACGATTCTGGGAACAAAGTTACGGGTTCAGTATATCCCCGCGTTATTCCACGGTACCGAACGGATCACCAAGCAGAGCAAGGACCTAGCTATGCAACGGCGGCGCAGCTGGTAGGCATGAGATCAAGGTTCGATTCCTTGATGGATGCGCTCGTTTTGCTTTCCATGAAATTCGTCCCAGACGCTTGCAAAACGTTTTAAGGTTCATTGTTGGGCGTCCCTCACAATTTAGGATCCGTGGAATGGTAATCCAATGAAAAGATTTTTTCGCCACGACTGACTGAGTAGATATTCCCGACCCTCTACCTCGAACAGGGAAGACGGTGTTTCGAAATTTCCGGCAGCTAACTGCACTTAAGATAGAAGGTGGCCGAATGACTAATCCGACCAGAGCCCTCTCTGGGAAGGATACGGTCCACACTGTCGGCACTTTCGAAGCGGTGGTACAAGTTAACTGGCATTGTTGGAGAAGTACTGTGGTACAATAGTTCATCGATTTATGTGCACATACGATTATCCTTTGATTCTTGAGATGAACGCTCTTTCAAGAAGCCCCCACCATGGTAAGCATGGCGGTGCGGTGGGACATGATACCACGGCCGTACTTAAAATCTTCAATCCACTTACGACTTGTTTTGAAGTTGTCCTCAAGGCCTTCACTCTTGATTTGAAGTGCATCCAGAGGAAATGACTGTCGTGCGATGAGATTCCTACATTATGAGGGTTGCCTTTTATATTTTAGGATTGAACAACACTAGTGTTGCAATCTGGTAACTGACAGCTCTATCGCAAAGTTTGACATTTATGGGGTTGTACGCACACAGATCGTTTTGACATATGAGCGCTCTTTGTGTTGTTCACACTAACTTAAAAAATTTACTCAGGCCCTTGGCGCTCCCTCCCCCCACTTAGACCAAACCTTTCCCTCTAACCTCCCCCTCCCTCTTTAGCAATGAAGCTCCATCAAGGACCATTGCTTATCGATGGTATGGTGAATTTATCCGAGGTCGTAGTTCACTCCAAAACGAATTTCGTGGAGGTCTCCAAAATCAGTTGTTCCGATGCTGTGCGCAAACTAATATTGCAAGATCGTCATGTGACTTATCGTGAGATTGGGACAACCTTAGGCATTAAAGGGACCAGCATACATTCAATATTGCTTGATTATTTGAGTGTAAAAAAATTTGTTCGCGTTGGATCACACAAAATTTGTCAATCCCTCAAAAAAAGGCTCGTGTCGATTGTTTGAAAGAAATGCTCAAAAAATACGATCGCGGTGCTTCGAAACACGTCTATGACATCGCGACAGGTGATGGATCATGGGTTTACGCGTATGAGCCCGAAAGTAAACAGCATTCGACCGTATGGGTATTTCGAGATAAGCCAAATCCAACAAAAGCTGTCTGCGTACGAAGCAAATGGTCACCTGTTTTCTTTTTGGAAAAACTGGGCATGTCGCAACTGTATAACTAGAAGAAGAAGCAGTCAATTTTGAGTGGTATACAACCATTTGTTTGCCAGTTGCCTTCCAAAGAAAACCGGGAAAACCAATTGACGAAGACGGATCACACTTCACCGCGACAATGCGAGCTCCCAAACATCGGCTCCAACAACTGCACTTTTGAGCACTCACTACAACGATTTCATGAGTCATCAGCCATATAGTCAGCCAGGTAACTTCTTCTTATCCCGTACGTGAGAAATAAAATGAGAGGTCAGCGTTTTTCGACACCTGAAGAAGCCTTTGACGCGTTCAGAATGCACGTTTTAGAGTTACCTCAATCAGAGTGGCAAAAGTGCATCGACAGTAGGCTCTAACGCATGCAAAAGTGTATAGATCTTAATGGGGAATAAATTTAAAGGCAGTAAAGCGATTTCCAGTGATTAACATTTATTTTTTTTTCTAATTCCGAAATGTAAAAGGCAACCTACGTAACTTTATGGTAACTTATCCTTTCAACTTATCCGCTAATCTCCATAGGTAGACAAATCGGTCCGCTCGTTTTGCACCTGATAGTTACAGCCACACAAGACATCGCAAATTTGCGATATTAGTCTAGTTTGAAAGGTCATGTCCTCTCACACTTCCACTTAATTTCCGTAGACGGCACTCTGTCGTAATTATACAAAACGTGTTTTTCATGTACGCGGAAGTGTGGCTTCTTTTGAGACTCGAGCAATAGAAGGTCATGACTCTTCTACCAGCGCCATGAAAATGGACCAGGTCACAAAGTTGGAAGCTACGTTCCACTTTGGGACCGCTATATTTCTACAAACGTACGAGGTTTCTCTTATGAGTCCATCGCCGCTCTTATCATTAGGTGATCGCACAGGATCATTGTGATCGTCTTTCACAGACTCGACTTCCTCGCAGTGGGCAACGAGCTTGTTTTCATAGCATCGAAATGTACCCTCTATTACCTTCCGTTCACTATTAGGTGCTCACATTTTGCTGCAAGAGCGAAAGTCCCCCATTAACCTATTGGCGTCCGCGCCTTTTAAGCGTGTCTGGCGTGTGGGACCGGCCGCGTTTTTTCGCGGGCCTTTGCTGTGGCCCACCTGCAGGCCACACGGTCCGAAAAGCAAACAGATATCTTATGCACCTCCTTTTTGAGGTAAAGCTCCATCAAAATGTACAGAAGAAGTGATAAGTCAGGCAAAAAACGATGTGCTACGTTGTGGATGACCTTCACTTATTTTGTGAGATTTGGTGGAACTTTATCTCAAAAAATGGAACAACATGGAACGAAAACAACATCCACCGCTACTTTCTTAGGCTCCAACTGCTAGGAAATAGGAAACTGCTCAATTCATCTCTGATTCTTTACGGCTTGTGTGGTCCAGACCCAACAAAGTATTACAAAACTTTGTCTAGACACAAGGGACGAGTTTCGTCTTCAAATCTTCGATGGAATGGTTAGAGACAGATAGCACTGTTAAGCTAAACAGTGTAGAACCCTTACTTCGAATTGTTTTCGGCAAGCCTCCCTCTCCAGAAAAAAGATGCAAATAGGGTTGAAAGTCCGAAAGGGAGCTGGTGAAGATGCACTGGCGCTTCATGGAATACACATGGAAAAAATCGTGCTTATAAGTCATGCCAAAAGGGCCTCACAAAACGCATCAAGTGCCCAAAAATTTTATTTCGAGTGTTTTTCCGATTTAGTACTCGTAGTATTAGTGAGTGACCAGTTGATAGCGCTTAATTTTGCTTTTTTAATACTTTCCCCACATGAACTTTTGTTTTCTCCCATAACTACAGTTTGAAGTGAATGGATCTTGGACCACAACGCTTCAAGACCCTCTAGAAGGTTGTGAGCCTAGCTGATACATGAAAACGTCGAAAAATATAAAACGAATAATAAGTAATGCAAATTCTATCGTGGCTCGCCGGCGGGCCACGCGGTCCCAGGAGCACGATATGGTGTGGCTCGCCGGCGGGCCACACGGTCGTCAATGGGTTAAATACGTAGAAACCACGATCGGCAAGAATATTTCGCCTCGGCCAGTATGGGGCAAAAGACTCACTTGTAATACCTTTTCAGTGTTCCTAAATTGTGAGGGAGCTTCTTAGATGCCCAGCATTGAGTCTAAAAACGTTGCGCAAGCGTTTAGGACGCATTTCATGGAAAGCAAAACGAGCGCATGCATCAAGGAATCGAACTCTGAAGTGATGCTTACCAGTCCACCATCGTACCAGTTGCGCCACCGTTGCACACATTTGCTCGGCTCAATGATTCGTTCAGGACGGTGGTATAACAAAGGGAGGCGTTGGTCCCGTAACATTGTTCCCAGATTCGTTTAGCAGGTTTGGAAAACAGATTTGAGACCAGCGTTCGAAAGCACCTACTGCGGTGTACATCTCATCTTGAATGACCACTGCGACCAAGCATCCTTCCTTGTGAGCCACCGTGAACTAATTCTTCAACACACTGTACGGTACAAACATCTGTTTATTTCACAGATTTGTCTCCAATTTCACAGATTCCATAGCAACTTTCCTCATTGAATGTGCATCTGTAGAAAAAACTCATTATGTACATCCTACACTCCTTAAAACGGCTTTCACATCTTGACCCGCATCTAGAATTTTCTGGAGCTTCTGTCCCGATCTTCAAAAAGTATCTTTTACTGGAGAACTCATACACAATGACATTCATTCGAAGGCCCCAAAGCCCTCTGGAAAGCATTTCACAATAGAAACAACAGGTTATACATGCCTCTATATATACAAATATAGGGTGGATAGAAAGTACGGAATCACGAATAATCATTAATAAAATTATTAATTAACTACGATTTATAGTGGTGCTTAACTATTCGCTAAGCAACACGAAGAGAAACGACTATGTAAAGTACTGTTTGAAATGCCTTTAGCATTTTGCCGAATACCTTTGAGCACTACTGCAGAAACCTTGAAAACAATCACGGCCGGCAGAATGCACAGCAATCTGCAACTCACGTCCACGAACAATCCCAATTTCCACTCAGGCCAATCGACTTCTAAGACCAACTGCATTGATTGCGAAGCCTAGATTCGATGATATTGAAGACTTTACGCCACGCACAGCGTCCGAAAATTTAATGGAACTATGGAAAACGAAAAACGATGTGCAAACCTCCCATGGAACAGATGGAATTCGGAATACTTGACAAGCATGCGAGAACAATATAATCGTTCTCTTAAACACCCTCGTTTAGAGAAAATTCACGAGCAAGATTTCACGAATATGTTCTCACCCACGATAGCCCCCCGCTCCAACGTGGACAATGGAAACTTGGACATATAATTGGTTCATCAGATCAGCTCCAGCGAATAGTTCAACTGCGCTTGGCCAATAAGGAAATCATCACAAGGCCTATTAACCTCATCAGCCCACTGGAAATTTCACCTTTTGAAGAGAACAACGACCAAAAGAATACTCAAGAAGAGCAACAACGCACGGAAATACCAAAAACGTCCACTCACCCAATGCTGACAAGATCAAAGGGAAAAACAACTCCATCAATTTCGCCACTCACCATCGCTCTCCTCCTTACAACACTTTGCAACTCAAAGGCCACCGCTTTCAACAGGAAGTGCCCCCCTCACCATAGCCAATAGGATAACCTACACAGAGCAGTGCAGATCAAAGAGAATCGCAGTAGCATCTTTTCAATCGAATGATAGCAATAGAAGACTATGCTGGTTTCCGATATCCTGTCCAACCGGCCATATCAACATTCCAATGCCAATAATTCCAAACACAGGATACTGCGGGAGAAGTGCTCCTGCTCCAATTGGACAGAGAATTGTTCATTCTACATACAACGAACGCCATAAGGAAATGTCAACGTACCACTGGACATTTTGGCCTACAAGCCCACTCAAGTATGCTCACTCCAGGAATCTCCAAACTGCACTGAATATCGCAAACTCGGAATTTTCATCAAATCGAACTCCACGATGGCACAAGACCAGTTGTATGATAACTCCGTACTAAAACAAGAGAATTTCCGGATGAAAACGAGTTTTATTGCTTCGACGCTGGAGGAAAACAGGTTCCACTACCACTACCATCTACAACGTCAAGATACGGCTCATCAGCATTCTGCCGACAACTCCCATGTTCGGAGCCTAACCCACGATCAGTATTCTGCTTGTACTCTCCACCAGTAACACCGTTCGACTCCGACACAAAGTCATCCATCATAAAAGCATGGGGCACAACAACAAATGAATACTATCCTTGCAGACAAGATAAGGATATATCCCTCAATGTCTATTCGATACCAAAATTCGTCCCAGGATTCTCAATGGAAACCACCGAAACATGACCTATAGGAAGTATGCATAGCGTCAGTCTGCATCCATGCTAGAAAATATGGAGCCAATACAGCAACATTTTTCCCGGATGGATCAAAGGCAAACAGCTTCGCAACAACACTCTTCTGTCCCGTACGACCAATATGCGAAACGATTCATTGTCGAATCTGCTGGCAAAAACTTTACGACGTCCAATGTTGGTCAATCATCGAAGAGGCTACGTCCCTCCATTCGCAATGGTAATCATGGTTATGCTCCATCTCTGTACTCCCACCTTCAAGATCATCCGATGGACATTCAAGAAAGAAATATGATTCTTCATCAACGCCTTTAAATCCATGCTGATGAAGTTTAAAACTCTTACGAAAAGAAAGAATCAGACAACGTTTCAACAGCTTCATATCAAACAAGGAGAAGAAAGAAGCTTTATGGAAAAACAGCAGTCGTAATGATGTTAACACCTGCTTCCCAGTGCTGATCCGACATTGTTTCTATGAGAAGCGACACCATTTAATGCACAGAAGTAAACAACAAAGAGTTCTGTTCATACGACGAAACCACGCTTCTCTCACTTCAACCTATCAGCCAAGAAGCCTGTCTCCTTCTCAAAAACAGAGACAAAGAACCAATGGAAACTATTGCAATACGACTCGCAAACATCGCCCATATTTGCCAACAAGAAACGGAGTACTTCACAAGGAACCACGAATTTTATTCGGAATCACGTCATCAATGTTGGAAAACTGAAAGCTGCCATGGAAACATTTGCCAAAAAATTACACCAAACACGAAGCTAAACGACTTCAGTATCGTTTCAAACGCAAATCCAGGGTACACATTCTGTGTACCGAGTTGTAAGTGTTTATGGTGTAATTTTTGCTTCTACTGCGAAGACGCATGTCTCTTTTACCGATATTACGCGTACCCCACATCTTCCACTATTTACAGAATCTTCACATGCCCAACATGGACACTCCAGGTTGAAGGAACGATCACTATAACGAGCAATGAATCTTCGTCAACACTTCCATTTACACTCCAGCCAGGACTCCCTTTACGATGGAACAACGTGCAAATAACCTTGATGAGCACAAGCACCAGCTCTACCGATACTTTCAAGCTACTTCATCACAGACGACAATACTGTAGCAGTAATCGAGCCCTCACCACAAGGCCAACTCATTGTGCATTCACCGGGACAAGTTCAATGCAAGAGCAAGGATGAAGCCAATATGTTTTCCAACTGCTCATTCGCCAAACACGCATGCAGCTGCACACCAAGAGTCTACACAGTGGAAGGCACGTGCTCAAGCGGAACAAATTCGCATTCCTACAGAATGAATCCAGAAGACTTTCCGTTACGACAAGCCAAGTTGCTCTAATAAACGAGGAATGGTCAGTTATTAAAGCGAAAACCACCATTGGCTCCGCATTCATCATGCCAATATGTATCAGCGCAAGGACTGGTAATGGCTGTGAATAAGAACAACAGCCACACAAGGAGCGACAACAAAATTTTCCTGAAAGTCCCAGCCAGCCAAGAAACTGCACAAATTCAGTGTGAAAATTTTGTTCAACCAGGCGGCTACGCACGCTGTTGCGTGCGCTAGGGGCTCTAGCCATGAGGGACGGAGCCACATGAGCTCCTGATTTTTATTATAGGCCTTTATAATCTGAGCCTCTTCAAGGACACTTCTGTAGTGGCCATCTTTTTTTTGGGATGTGAAATGGGGCTGTCTGTGGCCAAGAAGAGTACTTCGATATATCCAAATCAAATACCAGTCCATGTAGTCGAAGAAACCCTGCGTAGTTGGGCTGTGTGTGGCCATGAACACTAACTTTGAAAGGAAAGCCCCTATGGGAAGTTGTAGGGTTTACACGTCTTTACATTCACATTTACACGCATTTGCTCTTGGGTAGAAGGGACTACTGTGTGTGGAACCATGGATACTAACTTTTAAAAAATTTTCAGCCTAATTTTTGAAAGAGTTTAATGGTATCTCCTAGTTGTACACCTATGTAGTCAGGGGTTAAAGGCAAGGAATGATGTATAAATTTTTTGATCTCAGCCCCCCCCCTCCCCTCTTTGCAAACATCATCCACTTCAGACTTCGAACCACATTACTTTTATTACCTTCAGACACCTTTTCCCGCGTTCTAAAGCGTATCTGGGAAGACAAGATAATTTTGATGTAAGCCCCGCTCACTTGTGCCAATCCCGCCCCGTTATGGGATCTGACCACATTTATTCTACTACATCATACCACTTTTTTCCCGCATCCCAGAACATTTCTGAATAGAGTTATGAATTTTTGATCTAAGCCCCGCCCACTTTAGTGCCAACCCCGCCCACTTCTGGGATTTGACCACTTTGTTCTTTTACACCTTAACACCTTTTTGCCACATCCCGAAACGTTTCTGAATAGAGTTATGAATTGTTGATCCAAGCCCCGCCCACCCTAGTGCTAACCCCGCCCAATTCTGGGATTTGACCACTTTGTTCTTTTACACCTTAATACCTCTTTGCCGCATCCCAGAATGTTTCTGAATAGAGTTATAGATTTTTGATCTAGGCCCCGCCCACTTTAGTGCCAACCCTGCCCACTTCTGGGATTTGACCACATTTGTTCCATTACCTCTAATCACTTTTTCCCCGCGTTCTAGAACGTTTCCGAACGAAGCTACACTCATTTTTAAAAAGTAGCTTTCACCTCAACGCACGCCCCGCCCCTCGTGGGCGGGGCTTCGCTGTACTTACACATGCCCAGCACGCATAAGACCCTGCTCACTCTTTTTATTTTCTTCCTGGTCTCTGCGCCTTCATTGAATCGAGTTATGAACACATCTGAGAAGTACCGCCCATTTTGAGAAAGCCCCGCCCACCGCCGGTAAATTTCCTTTATTTTAATTTTTGACCCATCCCTCACCTTTGCACTTTTTTCCCGGTGTCTGGAATGTTATGAGACCGAATTAGAATTCGCCCACGACCCCGCCCAATTCCGGCGCACGCCCCGCCCCTTGGGGCGGAGCTCCGCTGAGCTCACATGTGCTCTATTGGTCCTGCCCTATGCTCGACCCATTCCAACCTTGACCCGATTTCTACGTTGCTTCGTCAGATGATACTGAAATTTGCGACGTCAAACAGACAAACAGACAAACAAACAGATACACCAAGGATGTGGTTTATATAGAGTAAGGATTGGTGATATGCACTCCAGATGGACACGAATTCACAGCCACTTAACTGTACAATCCGATGCCCTGGAGGAACTTCGACAGCAACACTTCAAGGGAATCTGGCATTCGTCAACGATGCAGTATTCTTTCCAGAAATTATTTCGCTATCTGATTCCACCACTCATAATAGTGGCTTCGACGTTAATCCCTTCTCGACTTTCTTCTACAATATATTCAGAGGTGTACCCAATATCTTCGTTTTTTACCAACATCAAGATAATATTTACATTGGTATGCATATTCAGTATACTGATAAACTTTTATAGGTGGTACTTGAAAGATAGGTCTAAAATCCTTTTCCATCAAAAAACATCTTCCTCATCAAAAACTAAGTGTTTACATGTCACATCTTTTTATTTCACTTCTACCCTTTTTTGCGGCGGAAGTGTATTGGAAGGATATGAAATTTGAATAATTTGCCTCCTCAAATGTTAAGCTACGAGTCATATTATGATGAGTGAGTCCAAACATAGGGCCGTATGTTGTTGTATATGAACCTTGATCACCAATCTCAATGAAATTCCTTCCCACAGCGCCTTGTGTATATTGCTCCAAACTGTTAGAAGGTGTCCATTTCAATAAAACTTCTGTTCGTTATGCGGTTCGTAATACCTTGGGGACGATCTAATAGAATGGCAAGTACAGTGCGTCTCCAAATGAGACAGCCACCATTGATTTTCCCAAAATCTCACTCTATACGATGTGAAAAGAGCCAACGTAAAAAATGTGTCAAATCTAAATTGCAATTCGCACATTATCACCAAGTTCCAGCTCGGAAACACAAACATTTTTTGGTCAATTTTTCAGTAAAGAGTGCTTTTCCACCTTCTCCAAATGATGCAGCCACTAACAGAATAAATCTAAATAGCCAACAAACAACAAGGAGAGAAAGTTGCAAAGTTAATAATCAGCTAGCCCACCGTTCTTTCGTTACTTTGAAAATACTTTGGTCTAGGCTCAAACAAAAATTATCAGTCAGCTTCTAATCAACTTGGTGCCATGCTTAATTGATGCTTTTTTCAACACCTTCCGCTTCGGAATTGCTTGTTTTGCGCGTAAATTTTCCGCACCATGGAGCCCCATATATTTTCTATCGGATTTAAATCGGACCTGTTCGACGGCCAGGGCAGAAGAGCAATCTGATGCTGAGAGAATCAGACTTGGGCGCTCCTGATGACGTAAATTGGAGACTTATCTTGCATAAAAACAAAATTTCGGTGCCGATTCTGACGCTAAGATGGGAGAAGTGCACGGCGCATGACAGTTCGACAAAAGGATAAGACCATCTTCTTTGGTACAAAACATAAACGACTAAGCCTACTCGATGAAATTGCTCTCCAAACCATGACTCTCCTAACTTGAAGTTCCGTTTAGAGAACTGAAGTTTTTCCTTCCTCAGGTCGTGCCATTGAAATCTGTTCCCCTCCGGACCATCAAAATTGAAAGTCTTTTCATCGGAAAAAACGATCTGAAGAACAAAAATCATCAAGAGAAGGAAAGTCAAATGTCAAATGTCAGCACATGAAGAACACCTCATCCCATGGTTGCACCTTCTGAAGAAAGCGACCCGATTTCCTCGATATCTTTTTGTCATGAAGGACGCCTTACGCATTTCCCGCTTGAAGACAAACTTAGACTTTCTGATCACCCCTCCAAACAGTGTTTGCTGGGACATTGAAGTTCAGAGACGATCGTATTTCCGTATAGGGCTTCGTAGAGTTCGATACTTCCCTCGAAATACGGCGCTCCGTCGGACAGCAACGAAGGACGTCCAGCACTTCTTCTGGTTCCATATTCTTCAGGATTCTTGATGAAATTATCCAAAACTGCGTGACATCTATCCAAATCTCGCGCTATTCTGCGATTTGACAATCCCTGTTCCTTCTTCGTAAGAATTTGACCTTATTCGAATTCCGAAAGCAAATTTCTCTTCCCAGTGCGTGAAAATGAAGAACATTACATAATCAAAGCAATTTCGTTGCGCTGTACTAAAACAGGACACGAAGACATGAAGGGCTGTATCATTTGGAGGCGTTGGAAAAGCAACCTTTACTAGAAAATTGACCAAAAAAATGATTGTGTTTCCGAGCTGAATTTGGTGATAATGTGCGAGTTGCAATTCAGATTTGACACATTTTTATCATTTGGCTGTATCATTTGGAGACGCACTGTAGTCCGCTGAAGCGCTCACTTGGCATCCTTCTATGTATATAGGGCATGAGCTCCTTGGTCACCTAGGTCCAATAAGATCTGCCAAATTCGGCCAGCATTCGACAACGTTAGATGTTGATGTTATGAGCACAATATTCGAAGCTGGTCTGATGCAAGTAGCAGCAGCCGCCCTTCACTCCCATGTCTTCGTATGTCTCCCATCCCCGTTGATTAGGCTCAAATTATCGTACCCGTCTTGACAGTGTCAAAAGCATTCTTCAAATGATGGACGCAAGACGAAAGGGCATCCTGTGCTTTCTCTATACTTTCAAGAATCTTGTGACAGTGTGGATGTGGTGGGTTGTACTGAGTGCACTCCGAAACCCTTGCCCGCATGGCTGTCCTTCGTCTGATATTCTGTCATCCCCGCGTAAAGAAGGAGCCAGCGTTTTCATTTCAGAGAGAACTGCAAGAATTACAGAGAGAGCTGCAGATAGTCACTACGAAGAGTAAAAGCATTTCGCAAGCGTTTGGAACGTATATACGAGGAAGCCCAAACAGCCATCCATCAAGGTCTCGAACCTTCACATCCAACCAGTGGGCCCGCTGACTCGCCTACTGCGTCAACGCTGCATGGTGTGCTCCGCTCGGTCAGCATATGTCAATATGTAAGATCGATATTTCAAATGCTTGTTTGAGAAGATTTACAAATGTTCGAACGCTTCTTATTTTATATATATTACAAGTATATAATTGGGCTTTTTTGGAGGGAAAATGAACGGATTTCATTTTACCATGTAATTTTGGGATCAGTTTGATACATGGGAGTGTCAGAGGAAGGTTTTTGGCACATTTTACTTTTCTACTATCTTGGCTGAAGGGCTGCCGTTGTTTCCCTTGATATACGCAGGTCTAACACAATGTGACACTCTCATTACAGAACACATGTGAACACTGGTTCACGACTTTTTGTTCCAGCAATTTATCGCTGCAAGTTGGGCTGAACGGTAGGCATGGAAGGGCGCTTTTTGACGGTATTGACCGGAGCCGATCTTCATGTAACCTATGTAGGAACTTACTGTAAAGACTATTGCGCTCATGGGATTGGTTGGTGAGAATATAGTGAACTTGGGCTGATAAAAAAGCGGAAGTCCAGAGATCACACGAGTTGAGGCTGATACACTTGGCGCCGTGAGACAAGGTCTGCTATTTTAGCTTCAAACGCAATGAAAACTACCCTTTTGTGAACCGAATAGAGACTGTTGATGAAAGTCGGAATGTTGACGATAATTTTCCTTACCAACGATTATGGTAAATGTGAGATGAACCAGCTCAAACAAGGTGCAAAGCTGATCTTCAATGAAATAAGGTGACTACACCAATCTGATAGGATTACAAAGGTGAGATATAGTCTGAAGTGCTTCCAATGAGCCACAAAATTAACTAGGCCTTTACTTATTAGCATTTCATGAAACAGTTGAAAAAGCTCTCCAAAGCCAGCGAGACATAAAGGAGTAATGCTCTGTTATGACGATGCAAGATCACACTCTTTTTCTGGTGACTCTGCAACAATTACCCAAGACTGGCTGGAAATAAATGCCTCATCCATCATGAGACCTGATCTCGCAACGTCCGAATCCCACTTATTCCGATCGCTGCAGAAGTCTTTAAATGGGAGAACCATTACTGAAGGTAAAAATATCAAATCTGATGTGGTTTAAATTTTACCAAGAAACCGGATGTTCCGCAAGGACTAGCTATGATATTATCAAAAGGAAGGGCAAAGCTGACCGAACAATACCGAGTGAATATCATTAATCAAGGTTCGTTCGAAGGGCGAGAATAACTGTTTTGTGAAACTCTCGTAAATTGAAGTTACTTTCCGATCGACCCATTATTATAAACCCGCAAGAGAAGTCAGCACTAGTACAGAGCAGAGACAGAACAAGATAAACATAATGGTTTATAAGTAATATTAATATTAGTCATGAACTCAGTTCCATCACCCATGAAAATCCTAAATTATATATAGCCGATTTTACTGATATGCTTACAAACTTAAATCACAATTTGATTATAACTAATATAACGGAACTTCTAAATATTTCTTTCAAAAATGCTAGCGAATCAATGATAGCCTCCAATGCGTTCCATGTTTTCTACATATACGGATAGTAAAGAAATCAAAAATAACTACAGATACAGATGTGTGTGTGTGTTTGTGTGTGTGTGTGTGTGTGTGTGTTTGTGTGT
>UZAF01017601.1:16769-28642 GCA_900617895.1 Haemonchus placei
CGACATCACACATCACGAATCATGATCGAATTTCGGATTGTAACCTGCCGGCCTGACGAGCTTAACTTGAACTCTTCCCCGGCTAGATCAACCTCGGCTTCTACCGTACTCGTTCGGGAAGATGCGCCCTCCTTTATACACCAAATAGGCTAAAAATAAATTCTGATGTTACTCTGTACCCTTCCCGTTGAGAGTTGAATAAACCCCAAAGTCAAAAGGGTTTTCAC
This sequence comes from Haemonchus placei, assembly GCA_900617895.1. Classification (NCBI taxonomy): domain Eukaryota; kingdom Metazoa; phylum Nematoda; class Chromadorea; order Rhabditida; family Trichostrongylidae; genus Haemonchus; species Haemonchus placei. The sequence goes on from UZAF01017601.1 coordinate 16,997, forward strand.
CGAATGGGTTCGTGAGGCAACTTCCTCCAGGAGTTAGAGAGCAGTAGGTGCCTTGAACCCCATGCATACATGAAGTATGGAACAAATTTGGATCGAAACCTACCGGCCTAAACTAGTGGACCCTCAACTTTTTTTGGGCCATTCCCGAGCAATTTGAGCCGTATTCGTCTGGGAGTGTACTGCACTTTCCCCGGATTTTGCCAGCAATTTTGTGGGCCAAGAACTGCTTTACACTATCCTTAAAGTTGGATGCATCCCATAGTCAAAAAGGTGATTACCAAAATGGGATTGATCAACGTCGAGGTTTTGATTTCTTACTAGTTTGGGGTACCGCTCTTCAAGAAGAGCTGAGACACAGAGTGATAAGAGTCTCAAATGCCAAATATCAACCAAAAAAAGCGTTCGGTTGGGGAGGAGTGTTGTGAAAGGGTTTGTTTCGCATCCAGTTAAGAAACACATCAATCACAAACACACTTCGTCATCTCTATTTCTAAGCGGTAGGCAAATATATCATGGTACGGAACGTCATGGGATCATCTGGGTGAAAAATCAGTCAGTAAAGAACAAAGTATAGATTCGCTACCGTGCCCTTGTTATCAGATGCGATGCGATGCAACACGTCAGTTACCAGGCCATTATTACGATGTAAGGTGAAGTGCAGCGGCATGGCGCATTCTTGAGGGCTTATGGATTGGACTTGAAGACCATTCGAGAGTCTTTTGGGGGGTGGCTTTCATCTGATAGAAGTTCAAACTCAAGTATTTAGATTGCTCAAGAACATCGGGCATAAGTTGAAGGAGTTGCACTTTTCTGAATGCACCGAGGGGATCATCCACTACCTTACCCAATGAAAAAGAGTAAAGAGTACTGACAGGAGTTGCGCTCCATTTTCTGATCCTCCCTCAAGAGTTCCTTCTCCGTAAGTGCATGACGAAGACGGAGTTAAATCAGATTCTGACGAAAGAAAAAACAGGACGCCACACGACGAAAGGGCAGTTTTTCGATGCCGGAGCAATGTCGGACCAGATGTTGCAAGACATCCGAAGAAAAAGCATCATCATCGACTCACTAAGCATTCGCGCTGGACACTCGTAGAGACACTTAGAATTCTTCAAAATACTCTTCACAATGTTATCATAATGGCGCGATGATTTATGGGCAGGACATTGGGCCTCGGACGGGACTCGGACCCGGAAAACTGGATTTGGGACTGAGCCCCGACCACAGCGTCATCCGAACAGGGTTTGATTACTCACACACTGTACAACAAGCATTAAATCAAGGTTTTGATTGAAAGTTTCAAAATAATTCATACAGAAAGTCTATTCCACCGAGTTAGGGCAGTTATGGGGCTGACGCTGCTGCTATCGGGGCCAGGTCGAACAAAAACACCGACGCAGTTATCGGCGTTGGTTAGAGCAACTGATTGCTGAGGCCAAAGCTCTTCCATGAATGATTTCACCGACTCTTCAAGCTAATTGCATCGATACAACCTTGGAAACCAGCTGTTCCCCCGAAAAAGTAGTATTTCTCTTGTTTTTCAGAAATGAAAGGGGTTTACACTTGGCGCATTACGATAACCTTTTATGGTGCTGTAAAAAGGACCTATAGACTCCACAAGAAGAGATAAAAATGAAATTAGAGCTATAAACCTTTTGACGACACTACATGGGTAGCGCCTGTCCTACTTTAAAGTTCAAAAGTGAAGTTTATTGGCGTTGACCTGAGGGACGCGCCTCGCATTCGACTTCCATTCAGAATCATCGTGGCGGATTGAATGCGTATGCGACCCATACAGTGACTTGCGGTGACCAGCCGATGCACAAGGCAATAATTTTACCCTCCCAAACGAGTTTGGTACCAGTTAGCGAACCTAGGAGGGATGGGAGCCCATTGGCCTAAGTGGCTACCGATCCGGGATTCGATCCTGTGATCGTGCATGTGTAATAGGGCAGAACATGCTACTACACCACCACTATTATCCCCTTACAAACAAAAATAAACTGAGTTTTTTGGGAGTTTAGAGCCAACAGGTCAAATTTGAATAAATTGCAAGCGAGTAGCTACATAGTTTGAAGATTGACTTTAGCAGAGCGAAGTGAGTTGGATTTCCTCTGGGATTTCGCGAAGTTTCGGAAAATAATGACCATGCAATTCCGAATTCGAGAGCCACAGAATGAATTCAACACAACATCCTAGAGGATTTGGAGGGGGAAACCATCAAATATTGTTTTTTGATTAAATGAGTGATTCAGGAAAAATTATAGAAAGTTGTGGTACAGCACCCTGCGTTCACTCCATGGGTCTTGCCTCCCCGGAACCCTGCTCTGAACCACTTTTCTCCATGAGGATTTCCTACCGGGCAACCGGAGTAAAGAGTACTGTAATCGCACAATCTGTGGTAGGCAATGCTACATTGGCCCTGGATTTCTTCCGTAATCATTCTCCATTTACGCCTCATTAGATTTCGTACAGCTGGAGGAAAGCTTTCCCTGGAACCGCGAATCGCTTTCCACTTTGCAAAAAGGTCTTGGAAAAAGATTAGTACGAAGAGGTAAGCCTATCGAAGGCCCCTTCTATTCTGAAGCCCTCTCTTTAATTTTACTAGTGCACAGTATAGTTGGTCCCCCTCAAGTTTATATGAAGCCTTTACTTCAGTGGAATCCGGTCAGTCACTCAAAATTCAGCTTTCCGATCTCGCTTAGAATCGTCCAGCCAAGTCCATGAGGCCTCACGGGACCGGTCGTCATAAAGGGTCGGCGTGGGAGGTAAAGAAGTGCGGAGCTTCAGTTTTCACGACTATTATGGCTGAAGTTTCAAAAGCTTTTCCCCTGAATCATTGACTTTTGCCCCAGATTCACCCTTTAAATCGTACCACGGATCTCATCTGGAGGGCACTGAACGAATAGGAAATGCCTCAGGTGTATGCTCTGATTAGTTCTAGCCATTGCAAACTGTCGAATACAAAAAAGCAACAATTTAAGTAACTGGGAATTGACACAATCGAATTCTCGGACTTGAAGTGACTCCATTAAGATTAAGTTTTCTGGAAAAGTTTGAAGTTTACTCGGGAATTACCAACTTCGTTCCTTACGAATACAGCCAAATGGAATGAAAATAAAAAAAGAGGAACGACCGAATGATGGTGGCTCTGTAAGAAGATGGAGATGAAGGAGAAGAAATTCAAGGCGGGGCAACTAGGACGAAAATTTCTTGGAAAATGTCTTAATCTATAAGTTTTTGTGAAAAGGATGGACCCTGTTCCATACAGAAGAACATTTTCACCTAGATGACCGCTAGCTCGATTTCTAGAGCCGACTGTCTCCTTTTTGAGGAGTTTTGGAAAAACTCAGCTCCACATANCCCCCCCCCCCCCCCTCCCCGCTCCCCCACCTCCAAGGTTCAATGTCAATGTACCCTAAAAAGGGTTCATTGTATCGATAGCTACCGAAAACAGGTTTCACCTCTTTTCGCGCATTGGCGGTTACGGCGGCGACGACGGTGGTGGTGGTGGTGGTGGAGACGACGTGACCTTCAGTAGGCCACGCCAGGTTGCGTCAGCGACTGTGGTGGATTACAGCCGACAAAAGGAAAAAGGGTCGTTAATTTTTGATGGGTTCCGCCCATTAAAAACTGGGTGGTTCGGAATTTGCTTTTTTAGGAAATTTCAACAGGGTCGCGTGCTTGGATCCTGGTTGGGGTCAGCTGACATGGATGTGACAACGATCACAATGGCGAATTGGAGCTCCTCGTACTCTTCCTCATGAGCCCGCCGCCGCCACCCGACAAGGAAAAACAACGACGTCAAGCAGACCTGATTAAGCCCGCACGAGGATTATTCCGAAGCTCTCTATGACGTGGAGGTCAGCTGATCCCACCGAGGGAGATTACTGCAGCCGTAAATCCAGGTTCCTTCCTATTCTTTAGCTTTCTCTACAGCTGCATGGGAAACCTCCCCATAGACCCGAATGAAAATCCCCAAAGATCTTATTCCGACCATTTAATTTCCCGGAAGATCGATTCAATCAATAGATTGGCAGCGAATTGGGCCGACTGACTAATGAACGCGATAGGACTGCGGGCGCGGTGTGAGGGGCGAAGACCAGTGGATTTATGGATGACGAGTGCTGAACAGAAGTCGTTGAAAGACAAGGATCAGAGGAAGAGAGGAAGAGGAAGAGGAAGGAGATGAAATGATAAAATGATGAATTCAATTCCATTTCCATAAATGACAAAGTGAAAAAGAGACGAAAAATGGGGGAGGAGGGTGAAAACAGCATAACAACTGATTATTTCGGGAGGCTACCCCGCAAAACAACATTAGAACCCATCCGGGCCATGTTGCTGAAAACACAAGCCATTCAGAATTTGTCACATGAAAAACACCAACGAAATATTTCAAAATCCAGTTGGCAGTATTTTTAGAAGTAACTCCAGAAGAGTTACGGAAAGTCCATGGCTGGCACTGGGGGTTCTAAAGTTTTCAGTTCTTCCTATGGCTCGTCTTCACCTCAAAAAACTTTTTGGATCCTGGGACCTTTAAACAGATCCTTTTAAGAGAAGAAACTTCCCAGGTACCTCAGTTTTCTTTGGCTTCATTGTTCCCTGACAGGAACAGAAGAAAACTGTTTGGGAGGAAGAAAGAAGATAAAAGAAACCAATGGAAGGTGTCAATTACTCCATCTTGGGATGCGCCGTACACCTGCAACACCATCAAGCTTGAAGAAAACATTCTCATTCAAGCCCGAATCTATACTGGTACTAATTCAGCTTCTTGAATGGATAGTGCCAGTTTTTTGAGATGGTGTAGGATCCAGCTGGATTGAGCGAAATTAGATTTGACTCTAGCCCAATTCCGGTTCTGACTCAATTCATATGTGCGGTTGCACCGCAATACGCCACTGTTCTACCACGGCTCTCAAATATGACGCCATATGTTTCTGGGAATGAGGCTTTTACTAAGCTTCAAATCAATTCCGGTAACAAAGCACCAATCGATCGATATCTTACTGCTAGTTGATCAATAAGATGGATAGAATGAGATCGTTCAGAGAAGAAAGAATTTTTGACGATTTTTGGGAGGAGGATTTAAAGGAGGTTTTAACGGCAGGTCGAAACCAGTATCCATCTATGCTCGGACCAATGAGCCAAGCGCCTCCACACACAGGTTCCCTATGCCTCCAGTATCGCTGAATTGCTGGTCGGATCGTTTGGTAGACTGGTAACCTGGCCCTGCGGTTCGCTACGCTCACCGCGAACAGCAAATGGCCCCGAAATCCTGGACAAAAAAGGACTTATGAGACCCAACCATTAAAATCTGCTATGTGGAGAGGATAAGGGATCAGAAGAAAAATGAGTTGAGGAATAAAGAAAAAATATGGAAAAGTAAAATAGAATAAGCGATAAATGAGCAATTTATTATGAAGGAGAATTGCAAAAAAAAGAGAAAAAAAATGAGAAACTGGGCACGAAAGGAAAAAGAAACTAAACATAGAGGCGACCATAGAACGAAAGGAGATGTCGCAGTTTAAACCGAAACCAGCTGAGAAAAAGAAACGGCTGACCCGCGATGAGATTCGATGTTCTATTTAGTCGGGTGATCCGTTTGATGAGAAAAAAACCCAACGACCGATTGTCCTTCGCCTGAAACTGGACTGAACCAATACGATGGGAGGCGGGCGGCAAAACATCCGTGTGAGGGTTCGGGGAATTATGGTTGGAAAGTTGAAGAAATTCCCGGATTACCGGCAGCAGAACTATGCTGGAGGTTTTCTGTTACTCAATCCTCGAGGTGGGCGGAGTTGTCTGCGTAGGGGTTCGTTAGTGAAGAAGTGATGGAATCTATACAACATTCATTAAAGTAATTGTTAGACGAGAAATGATATAGACGTTTCTGAGGGAACGTTTAGTGTTTTAAGGTGAGCCGAAAGTGAGAAAAGNNNNATTTATCTAGTTCAATAAGATGAAAGTAGCGCAGTAGTCAAGAGCGGATTCCCCACGGACACATCGATAGATCGGACCTATTTGCCCTCTGGCTGCGTGCGTGAGAAAGGAACTTCCAATATTTGTGAAGTGTCTACGGCAGCCTCGCTAACTTCGTCTTCGCCTGCTGACGGTACATCCACTTGCACTTTTAGCTATCTCCTCAGACTACTGCACAGGTTCAATACAGATTCAGGAAATTCCATCATTTGGAACCGAAATTAATTATATGGTGGAATCCATTCAAAAAAATGTAAGGCATCAGAACAGCATTTCACTTTTCTGGCTTGCTTTTCTTTCTCTGAATCTAACTTATTAATTCACTTGGCTTGCGTAGGAGTTCCCAGATTCAAAAGTGCAACATAGTAAGAACTTCCCATTCCAAAAGTACGGAGAAGAAAGAATCACGAGGTGGGTGACGTTCTCGATAATTGGATTCAGTGGTCCATCCATGAGATTTCGCCTATTCATTCATGGCAGCTGAGAATCCCTTTTTACATCATAAGGAGGAGAAAAAAATCATTGCGACAGGGAGCATCTTCCTGAGTGCCTCAAGGGACTACTAAATCGGATTGTCCAACTAACTGGTGAGACTGAAAGCACAGAGTTCAATTACTTGACTTTCGAAATAGAAAAGATTGGTCGTGGGAGTAACAGGAGAAAGTCCCATGAGCAACCCCTGGGTTTTAAAAGCTTTCCCAACGAAAATGCTCAGAACAACAACAAAACATGAGTTTCCAAAAGCTGAAACAGAAGATTCCCTGGGAACAGCTACGGTTCGGAGGAAAATTGTAGTTGTCGGGATTTGAGCAGGAAGATTGGGGGGTTTAGAAAGGTATGGCCTCAGAATGTCCCGAATACGTTCCGAGGGAGATTAGACCTTATTAATTGACACTTCAATAAGCCCTCCATCCATTCTATATACATACCCACCCATCCCCACTCCCTCACTAGGACAACTGAGCTATTCTTCAGGATGATTACGAGAAAGGTGGGTCCACAAAGACCTTTTAATTGGTTCCGTTTGCGTCCAGGACCTGACTATGACGTCCTCCAGCATACCCAACAATTTATTCAGTCTGAAGAAGAGGAAATGGGGAAGAGAGTCATAAGAACGAAAGGAGTGTGAAAGAGCGATATTTATTTTTCAAAAATAGAGGGTTCTCCTGTGAAAAATAACCGGAAATTATAAGTTCCCTATCCGAAAGCAAACTATTCTATTTGACTAAATTGCAAATGAAGAAATTAGATTCCTTTACTATCCCCTTACAAACACAATTATGCCAAGCTGAACCTCTAATACCCGTGATTTCACACCATTACCCAAGCATAAAGTAGATTTGGGCGATCTCAAATAACTTGAAGCCGGTGCAAAAATGCAGATATGGCACGAGTTTCTAGGTAGAGATTTCGAGAGCTGTTTTATTTTCCGAGTAGAGATTTTGGAGTTATTTAGTAACAACTATTTAAATATTTACCAATTGTAGAGAGTACCATTTCAAAATACATTCTCTAAAGTCTCTTGAATGAGATGAAAACGAAAGTGCCGCACGGTTCTTTACAAAAAACACGGAAGTGACCGGAAAATGCACTAGAGAACGTAAAAATGTACTACGCAACATAGCGAGAAGATGTATGGACGTGCGTGTGTGTGTATGAATGAATGAAGGCGCGTGCAATTTGCGGCCAGCCAGCCAGCCGGCCACCCAACAGAAGCGATCGGGTCTGAGAGTGTACAGCTGACGAAGAAGTCGTAGACAAGCAGACAGAGTCGTTAGAGACTAAAGCGCAGAGAAGCAGAGTGTATGAAGTGAGTGACCGGCACTCATGACGGGGTTGATTTTCGCTCACACACCCGTAAAGAGTTATTGGTGGATGAATGGGTACTGGTCGCACTTGAGTCAATGGGCCTCAACCACACCCCAGCCGAATCGGGTCATTCAATCCAGTGTAAATAAGTAGAACAGGCAAAAGACCTTTGATCAAACTTTGTCCCCGGTAGAGGGACTGGGAGCTTGTGAGAAGTTTCGAGATCTTGAGACATTGTGCTTAGAAGGCCAAGTAGCCTAAAACATCTCAGACTACTCATGCGCCCCAGGGGACCAGGGGATCAACTTCCGACGATAGAGCCGAGCACGTCCTCCCTGGGATAGACCAACAGCTACGCGGCCTCGGGTGTCCACTGTTAGCTCGGATAGGCCTGAACTGACCAACTTCGAAGGCCTCCAAGCACAATACGTTTTCCAGGTAGAATTTGCTACTCGTCGCTCTCGACATCATCTCGCTCCGACCTTGGATCTCCCACTCTCCTCCTTCCCAGGGACTCCAACCCTCCTCCTTCCTCGAGAGGGAGCAGAATGCATAGATCTGAACATCGTCTGTTCTAAGGCTGGATTACCCATTCAAGACGTTCCAAACACCTAGTCGATTCGGAATTGATGACAAATTCATGGCACACTCCAAAACCAACGACGAATATCTCCCATTTGAACACTTCTATTCTGCTACTGTATGGTTTCTAGAGGTAATCCACTGACGACATTGGCGCTAGCCCAAGCAGGTCCTGTGACGGATTCTCATTCACTAATAAATGACATCATGCCTAATGGCTATTCAGACTGGTTGAATATGTGAAAACGAGCAGTTTAATGGAATCTGAGGAGCCAATGGTCGTAAAGACAGAGGAGACCTATTAAATGACGCCAAAATGTGGTGTCTGGAAGTTCTGAGTATAGTTGTATAGTCTATTATGAAAGCGGAACACTTGGAACGGTTCACTTTACTAGAGGGTCTTAGTTCTGTTTACTACGAGGTATGTGACGGGACAAATCCTAGATAAGCTGATTTAGCTGTTCCTACAAATCCATGTTGGGCTACAAAGTGATCAAAACAGGATTTTGAGTGATTTATGATGTGCATGGGAAGTTGAAGGCTTCGACTGGCGGCCAGACCACCAATCAATACGTATGATTTGCACATGGACGCAAATTCCGGTACTGCAACTCTTGGCATGACAGTAGGAGGGAAAACTGGGTGCCCAACACTGTCTAAATCTCAAAAAAGGAGCTTTCCCATAGCCGAGCCAACCGTGCTTATATATAGTGGTATCACCCATGATTACCCACGTGCCCCTTCACAAGGTTCCCTAACTACTATTTGCAGGATTGCCCAGCCGATTACGTAGTCATGGTTACACGTGATCTAGGATCCCAGGGCCAGACATAAACATCACTGGCGGTCCCTAGATAGCATCAACAGGGCGGTCCCAGCTCCTAATGAGCCAGAGGCAAGGTGTCCATTGTCAGATGAAGCTCACTAAGAATGGCAACAACATAGAGGGCGTTGGTTGACTAGTTCTTCAGTGACTAGGCGTGGCTAGACAATCGACTACGACGATTAGTAAACAAACATCGTCATCGGTAAACAAGGTGCAGAGCCTTTCTCTATCACTGCTACTGCCTGCCTGCACACACGCCTGAAAGTCAATAATGACCAGCTTTGCTAACCAACGGTTGCAGATAGACGCGATAAGCCGCGATGGGATGCGTGACTGGTCAGTGAAATCAGCAAAAAGGGAATAATTTATACAGCTAACTATAGTTTGGGTGTAGTTCACATCATAGTAAGTCATATTATTATTTATGGGTGAGGGACGCCATCACTTCGGTCAAGGGATCAAAGACCAGGTGGGCCGTACACGTCATGGACTTTGCGATGACCATTGGACCAGGGCGAATGCTGACTGGATCCTCAAGAGCGCCCAAGGAACACCAGGGAGGTCGTCATAGTGACAGTCGGACTCCTTCACGAAAGCTTGATGATAGGAGATTAGGGCATTAAGGCGCCATTGAGGTACCATCTCTATGTGAAGAAGAGTTCATTGCCATCGAAATCCGGAAATCGAAACACAAGTTGGTAATAGGCGAAATCATTGTTCAAAAACTGAGATCCATCAGGATCCAGGACGGATAATTGGCCCTAACGCCTGTATCGAACGGACGATTTCCCTACATGGAAACCACTGGCTTGACGGATAAAGTTCAAAGGCGAATACTCAAGGGTTCAGGTATATGCTGGAGCCCTTGAAAACAAAACTATAGCAGTGTGTGACCCTCCAAACTGAAAGCACAGGTGTGGATCGAAAGTGAAACCTGGTTTAAAACGGAGAAAGATCTCAAAGGGATAACAGAAAACTTGTGAATCGAGGCTCTAATTCAATCTGTTGGTTTTTGTAATGAAACTGAGACGTTTCTGAAGAGAATCGTGCCCAATGATTTCATATCGCACCCAAAAATCCTATTTTTTTCCTCGTGGCCCTATCTTCATTGTTACAACCCCAGTCTTATCACCAGCTTATCACTACCGAGTGCTGGGTTCCCTTGTCCTGGCGGTTGCCCTTCCAGTCAAGATGCCATTAACTGCTTTTTACAGCCTATTACGCCGTTGCCAAGCTTTTTTGCAGTGACAACGCCAACTATCGACCCTCCTGTCTCTCCTTGATAATTCCTCAGAGTAGTTAGACTTGGGAACGAAGTCATGGGCTGGTATGAGACATCAAGAGCAGCTTTTATATGAGGAACTAAGGGTTTTGGATTTTCATGTTCCTTTGCAAACATTGTTGGCTTCGTCATACATTTCCAATCATAGTTTTTACTAGGGGCAATGCATGTTTCCAATAGAGGCATTGAAGTCACTTGCAAACATCGGGTCCTTGTGTCAATATTCATCAACCCCATAGGGATTCAGGTAAGGTAAAAATCATAAGGGAACTGGATCGAACTGACTCAGACACGCGGTTGAGTAATATTCTACAAAAACGTCTTGTTGCCACTAAAGTACTCAGAAACTGGATTGAAATCATCAGCAACTAGCGAGAGAATTTCTAGAAACGATTTTGAAGGAAATCTGGCAGAAATTACAGGAAAAGAGAAAAGTTTGGGTGATACCATGGAGAGAAAAGGATGTAAATATGGAGGTGCGAAACACCGTCAACAAGGATTACGGTACTTCTAGAATGGTCCAGAAAAAGAAGGTGGACTAGGAAAAGGAAGTGAACTATCTGAAGTGAACAACTTCCGTCCACTTCCTGCAATCGAGTCTGTTCCTGCAAACGACAGAGACAGCAGGCGGAATAGCGTGGAAACGTTCTATTGTTAGTGACAGGAGGCGTTCCCCAGAACGGCTAGGAAGCGTGAAATTGCTGTTGCAGCCATGTGGATGAAATCGCCGTGGGCAGCTTAGGTGGGCACCCGGGAAAGGAAGTATTGGACTCGTTCAGCAGTGAGCTATAGTTCCGGAGAAAGGGATGGACAGAATATCTTCGGGTGGGTGTACGGCCATTGCCCTTCCATCGGCGACTTCAGCTATTGCTTGACTTCGGTAACTGGGTCAGCTCTCTGAGTCCAACATAGTGGTAAAGAACTTACTTAGGGCGGCGGAGAAGTACTATTCAGAAGGGACGGGTAGGTTGATGTGATAGTTGTACTGGCAAAGGACGCTGCTGACAACTGGGGACGAGCATGATTCGAGTAATCCGAAGCTCAAAAGGTTCTCCGGTTTCAGCACTTGTTCTGTCCTTGTAAATTGTTGTCTGCGGAGGATGTGTTGAAGAAAGACGAAAGCATGCGTACTCCAAAATGAACCTGATCAGAATGAAACGCTCCC
>UZAF01017601.1:28901-41568 GCA_900617895.1 Haemonchus placei
ATTATCCACCCACCCAGGCACGCTGAGCCCTTTGAACGGAGCTCTGCATCTTTCTGGAGTCTTTTAATTGCTACCAGACCTGCCTAGGAGATGAAAAGCTTTGGGTGGTGATCGNAAGGTATCACCCACAACCGCCTTTTACGCAACTGGGAGCCGGTACCTGGGATCCTGAAATCCTAGCAATGACCACGAAAGTCTTCAATCTACTGCCCACTCGATAGCTCCACCTATCTACATTCTGCAGGAATACGGTCCTTTTGAAGATGTATGTAGCTGCATTCTTCAGGAAAGATGGAATACCTACCGTATCCCGGCAATAAATAATCACAAATAGATCCCAGGAGACGTCGAAAATTTTTCCTGAACAGCCTACACAAAGAATTTTGGAATATGGTTGGAAAAAATGCCTCGGCACTGATGAATAGACGACAATTCGTCTTTCTTCTGCGAGAGAAGGGCTGATTTAATACTGACCAGAATTTCCTACGAAACAAAGAATTCAATTCCGGACATCACGATTCAACAAAAAAGCAACTCTGTCGCCAGTAAACAACGATCAAAGATCTGGTTGTGCCGTCGGATTAGTCGTTGCGTGTTCGAAATCGGTCACAAAAAGCTCCCCGTCCGAGGACAAGTTCATTGATGGAAACGCTTTGGGGAGATGGACGTGTTTTGGCAGCAAAAAAACTTCAAAAAAAGCCCGTATAAAGGCGGTCAAATCACTCAAAAACGATGGCAAGTCTTTAGAAAGCCTTGTTCGCTAATCTTCTGCTATTCCCATTTCTGAAAGAGACTTGAGGGAGTCCAAGGAAAATTGCGATCAAAAATATACCAACTTATAATATATTTTGGACGCTCCTCACACTTGACATTTCTTGGGCATCGCCTGCCCCTTCACTTTGGAAGAACTCCTATTTGAGAAGCCTCTACAAGAATTTTTAGAACCACGGCTGCTTTCTCTGGGCTTTGAACCCCATTCCTTTCCTTATCTTGCGATCTTGTCATTTTCCCAGTGAATGTTCATACCGTCGCTGACTCTGCTCCCATGCTTTCAGATAAACGTGAAAACAATCCCTTCTTTCCTTCCATGCACGTTTAGCTACTTTCAGCGGCTTAATGGCGCCCAGCTATTCTAAGCCCTCTGTCTTTCGATGCTTTCCCCAAGGCGGTTGGACTGGATCTGCCAGCTCTTCGGAACTCAGAAACCTGGTCTTCTTCATATTCACTGCGAACATGAGGCAGCTCACTTGGCGGCTTATCTATGAGCTTCTTCTGATATAAACGGTAAGAACAATGTTGCCAGCACAGAAGAAGTTTTTAGAGTCAACTCGTTGGCCATTCCCTATGCCCATAGTCACTAAGGAAGGAGACTTCAGGTGCTGGTTTCAATGACACCGTGGTGTTGAACTCGTCTGCATGCCCTGTGTGTATCCGAAGTTTATTCGAAATGCAGAAAACTTCGACCGAACAGTTGGCCAAGAATAAGAGGGTTTGATAGAGTAGCTAGCATACGTATTCCCCATACAAACTGAGGCACAAGTTGTACATTGAGGGGATAGGGTTGAAGTCTTGATATGTTCGGATGAATACAGAACAGAATGAGCAAGCTCGTAAAGGTAGAAGTTAAGTAAGGCCCCTCAGTTAATCAGAGCATAATAACAGAGATCATCCTGATAAGATCAACTAACTAGCACTTTGATATAAACTTAGAGTAGCTGTAGAGACAGCAGCCTTGCAGAATGGTGCTTGGTAATAGGCAAAACTTCCAGCCTAGCCGGGATTCGAACCTCGCCTGTGCTTTTTGGGCAGGATACTCATCAGGCTAACTAAATCATTCTCGCTCCAACAATGTGCCTCAGCATTCGACTTCAACTTGAAATCGTAGTCAAGCCTTGGATGCGCGATTAGGGAGCCAATTGGCCAACCGTCCGAATGAGTGTTTTTACTATCTTAGACGAATCTGTTGCCAATAAACCGAACCCCCTTAGATGGAAAGTTTAATTGGCTTGGAGGGTACCAATCTTAGTTTCGATCTCGGGACCATGCGTATGATAGTGTGTACAATTTTGCATTTGATAGTTCCACAGTACCATTATCAACTCGCTCCATCGCAACGATTTCCCCCTTCGAGACTGATACATTTCCCCTGCAAGCTAGCGGCAGGGCATCATACGCCATCAATCAGATCGTTTTTAGAGTGATGTGTTTAATTTTATGGCGCACCCTGTCGATTGACTTAGAAAAATCGCACCTGCAAGAAAGGTCTCTGGACGCAAATCCGTCTTCCCTTAGATATAAAGGAAGACAGATTTGCATGACGTTTTTCGGGGAATTGAAATCCCATGAAAAACGTCAGCGTTAAGCAAAACCTGTGAGAAATGGGGTCTTCCCCATTTCACGGAATGGAATAAGAAGGGTAGCTTCAAATAGGAACTGATGAGGCGAGAGGCTCAGGGTTGACCGATTGTAATATGCCATGCTTTTGAATACAGTGCGATCGGTTTGAGGTCGGTCAATTGTTTAATAGCGTTCTGGGCGTATGAACGATTGAACGGTGTAATAGTTGGGGTCTACCGATTGGGCCCAGAATCGAAAATCCTGATTTCTACAATGACCTTATAGTGGAACGAAACGGTGGAGAAGCCGAGCTTCCCGGACATCCTATTTCGTTCTTAGCATAACCTACTCCGAATACACGAGTTCTGAGTTCGTTAAATGTATAACCCATTGAAAAATACCACTGTCCAGAAAACAGTGGGTGAGTGGGTAAAAAGTTTACATGACTGCGGTGCATCACAAACAAGTACAAGATCCCGGGGGTGGTATTTTGTACCCTAATCGTGCCCGTGCCTCTTAGCCAAGACATTCGCTATGAATCGGAGAATTTGAATTTTCAGAAAAGATTATGATAATTGCAGCGAAACAATTGCAGTAAGTCGTGGTATTTTGGGTATAGAAAACCGCTACCCTGTAGCCCGAATGATGAATTTCCGTTTCTGTTTGAGGCAGAAAGATCGACCATGGTCTGATGACTAACTGGAAGTTTGATGGGACAAATCAGGATTGAGTTCTATAAACTCTCTACGTGTAATGTCTACAGCTCCTGCAACAGTGGTCCCAATTAACCATCCCTGACAAATACTCCCATCTCTCCAATGAGATGCCGTCAATAAGCTTCTGAGTCTGAGAGAGAGTGCTACCCGCATCGTGAACAGTAGACCTAAACCGAAGCTTAGTCTGTGCTACACCATTTAGCACTACAGTCAAAAAATTTCAAAAAATTTTAAAATTATATTTTGCATCTTCAAAAGTTGTTGATCGCTTTAGTTCTAGTTTGGCAACAGATTCTTAAGTATTTGGATTACTAGTTTTCGGTAATTCCTATAGTATGACCAAGTTACAACATAATTTGTATGGTTTGAAAGGCTGCTATTAAAAAAAGAGAGCCGCTTTCTGGGCACTTCATACTATCCTACTGCTTACAGTCAGCTCACGAAGCCATGAGTACCAGGTGAATGTATGGCGCAATCCAACAAATGTGAGATTACAGTGAAATTCATAAAAACCTACATAGTGGAACCGATCGTGGCCTAGTGTAACTACGAAAATGAATATCCTTGAACAGCGAAAGTGAAAACACGCTCTGATAAGATATGTAGTTAGGACATTAGCTCCTACATTTACAGATTCGCCACACGACAACAAGCCTTAGGCATAACCGCTCCTTATCTGGGGATATGCTACATATTCGAACCATGGAAATGCATGTTCAAATAATGAGAGACGGGCCTGGGAAGGAGGAGACTAATACTCAGGTAATATCTAACTAGAAACTAGAATCAAGAAAAACTCCGAAGGAAGAATGTGTAAGGCTCATATAGGGTTGAGTAAAAGGTTAAAGGTCATTGGGCAGGGAGGGAGGAGTGAGTGGAGGTGCAAAGTAATCAAATATGGAACATCATGGGTATATTCAATTCAAACTGTGGAAGGAGAGACAGGGGAAGAAAGAGTTCAGAGGTACCCATTTCACCAGGCAAGCTGACACATGTTTATAGGAACGTGGGAGGATCCGCCAGTTCACATTTGTTTGATCCATGAACTGGGAATGCCGTAGCCATCCTACCTCCCCTGCTTCTACCCCAGCAAATGCAAATTCAAACGAATCTGGGAAAGTGGACTACCATTCTATTTTGTTACATTACCAAAGATTAAGAGGCTAAGATACGCCACACATTCGAACTCAATTTGGTTTTGTAGAGACGATTGAAGGATAGTAGAACAATAAAAGAACCTGTGGTGCCGAGCCAATTGTATAGAGGAAAACATTGTTCTCAAAAAACGGCTATCAATCTAGTCTCAAAGCAACAAGATTGTTTGCAGGGCTGAGTAGGATTCCATCTGGTTCGTAAAGGTGGTTGTTTATGTCGTTTTTTCGCCGTTTCAATCTAAGAAAACAAATCGAAATATGTAAACAAGCAGGCAGTTTTATGAATGACTTTCCCTATGGAAATATGTTATTAACTAGTTTAGCCGAATATGCAACCGAATAACAGCTCCGTCATCCTACTGAAGGCTGTGGGGTCGGGAAGACTAAAATTTACCTAGGTAGACCTCAGGAGTTACGACTTTCAGCGTGGGTGATCGATGATAAGTGTGAACGTTCAAGGGTTGCACATCAACCGCTCGCCTTTACTCTGTTCCTTCCACCTATTTCCCCCGACCCCTTTTCTTTTGAACTATCCGAACTATCTTATACAATATTGATTCTAAGGAGGAGATCGCCAGTGAACGAGAAATCAAGTAGGAATCCGCCCACACTGACTGTATGGGGTGCAGCACATATATACATACATAGCATCTAAGATCTCATCAATTTTATCTATCAACTCTACCTTTTTATCTGGGCTGAGGTGGTGTGATGCCAAGTGGTGCACACTACCCACCCATGATCCTGGGATTCAATGAGGGACTCATTATCCACCCACCCAGGCACGCTGAGCCCTTTGAACGAAGCTCTGCATCTCTCTGGAGTCTTTTAATCGCAACCGGACCTGCCTAGGAGATGAAAAGCTTTGGGTGGTGATCGGCCAGCACCCGAAAGTCATTGTATAAGCCCTATGTGTATACATTCACAACATTATTACGACCCTTGGAAGTTAAGGGTCCGGATGTAAAGCGAATGTGGGGGTGCATCTCAACAACAATAGGTTGTCAGCACCCGAAGGCTTGACACTTCTTATTCTTTGTATTCAAACTATAATGTTTTCAACTTTCACTGCATTTTGTACTATGAGCTCAGTTTTATTACCGTATTTTACAGAGAACATTGCCTTTACACAGTTTTGAAGTGGTTTATAGCGGAGCATTTATGACAGAGCGCGGTGAAAGCATCTCTGAACTTATTGACTGTGAACAAACTTCAGGCAATATCGGTATTCGCAAGACATCCAAAACTACGATGATAAGGAGAGTAAAATTGAAATCGGACAAATTTCTCTACAAAAACTGAATAGAATGTAAAGCGGCTAGATGAAACCAGAAGAAAACTTTTTCTAAACTTGCACGAATATCTCCATGACGATCTATCCTATGAGAGTTAAAGAAGTCCCGAGATTTTGACAGTTAAAATTAAAGGCGTACTTTCAGAAAAAGTGCTGAGAAGTTGAGAATGTCTATTAAGTGTTTTGAGCAGCTCCAAGGTAAGGAAGTAGACAGGTGGCAACGATATGAGAGCTACCTGTTCACAATGAACCTACCAATTGTATCTACATCTTAGAAAAGGAACATAGGCACCAAAAAGACCACTGAACAGGCGGTCAATAGGTTTGGCTGTGAGTTGTACAGTTGAGGATGAAAAAACTTTGTTTACAGCCAATTACAACCATTTTAAACAGAGCTGCTCGATTGTTTTGGTTCATGAGACTGCTTGATGAGTTGAGAAGAAAAGGCAAGAAACAAGCAATCAGCATTACACAAGCATTTCGGCGGCGCCCTATTGGAGGGGGAGTCACTCAAGATACTCATCTATCGACTGGTTCGATTGATTTTGATTGTTCTTTCAATAAACAATGCTATTCTAGTACCAAGAAACGCCTTCTATTGTACGAGTCCTTCATACTGATCTCCCATCTATATTACACCCCTTATAAAACATTCTGGGCGTCCGGAGTGCTTTTCGTTTCCCTCGTCTCTAGAACCAACTTAGAAGAAAGAGGTTTGGTTGATTTGGGTGCTAAGAGATGGGAACTGAACAGCAGAACCATAAAGATGGTAGCAGCGCCTTAACTTCCGTATGGTACTACCACTTTATTTCTACTAAGCCGTTCAGACTAATTGTTTACAGATATACTTACCCAGTTCTACGCAGGTAAATGAACGGATTAGGAGGGCATGAGAAAAAAGCGCGTTTTATAAGCGAGAGAAGTGCAAGGGGAAAAAAAGAAAATCACTTGTACATAGAACTCAACTTTTGGCCCTTATAATTTGGAGTTGGGATTTAGGCAGGTTAGGCACGGCTTCGATAGAGCCCACATTCATCAGAAGCATGCTCGAAGTATGATATAAGCCTCAATGGCACGAAAGAGACCTTAGAGGCCAACCTGTTCATCTCAGAGTTCCACAATTTTTCGATTATTCCCCTTTACCGTCTTCTTATCATCAGAGCGAACAAGGAGGCGATTACAGACAATCACGCCAAGCATTTTAACTTCACCAGTAATTCAGGAACTGATTAATTCGTGCCCTCCATATTTCAGGGTCGATTCTGCTTACTTGAATGCGATGCGTACAATATGCAAACTCGAGGAGCGGTACCTGGCAAAGGGCATGTGAAAATGCCCATAATTTCCTTTTTACGATCCTTGCGCCGAAAATGAAGAGAACGATGTTTACCAGGTCGTACTGTCACTGACTTTTGTCAATTTAGGGAGAATGTTTTATTATTTTTACGCAAATTCTTTATTTTTTTTTTTGATTCCCAAAGGTAAAGGTGTGAGTACCATGGACGAACTAGAAGATTTCCCATGGGTGATCCCTATTTTAATGGTCGATCGTATAAAAAGTGATAGATTCAGGAGTGGAACTGAAAGAGCAATACTGCTTCCTACTCATCCTACTGAGTCCAAGGTGCCCACCTACTAATTCGTAGTAGGGTAAGGAAAGCAGAAAAAGACGAGCTGAGGGAAGGTTTTCAAGACTTCCAAGAAATCGTAAAGTTGAAACGAAACGATTTTGACTTCACAACACTCCGCACATAGTCGATGTAACATTGAGACAACGCGATTCGTAAATTTAAGGCCTCAGTGTGTGACAACGCGACGACTGCGCCACCTGCAGTCTCAGCTACACTTTTGCAGATCAGGGTACGAAAGTTCAGAGAGAATCGGCTGGAAGGGAGGAAAAGAAAAGTATAACCAACTAGTTTTGGTAGCTTCGATTTAGCATCTCAAGATGACAGAGCAGCTCTATGTCTCTTTACGACATTTAGAAACCAGCCTGAGGTCGAATACTACTTTAAATCTTCAAAGTTCTACGTAACTATTATGAAACGAATATATAACTTTCTATGGAACCTTTATAGCGTATATTCTAAAAAAAGCACCAATAAGGGATACTACTTCAGTTGAGCCGCTTCTTACATTGTACCCGTGATCTTTAAGGTTTCATGAGGAGAATGCAAGAAAGATCATGAAAATAAAGAAAATGACAAACAAATTCGAAAGTTACTCCTAGCTTTCAAGCCCTTACTATTCGGGAAGCTCTCAGCTCCAAACCTAGGTAAGAGTGCGACATTGATGAAGTCGAAAAGTATAACGTCATCTGAGGATATCAGAATCCATTTTGGAACGCGCCCCGTTTCGGTTTCCATCCAGAGTTATAGTGGCGTGATGTACGTGTCCGTATGTGGGTTTGTGTGGCTCATACTGACGGTGGTCAGCCGATATACGGACTCAGTGTTTTCATCCTTCTAGATGAGTCTGGCCCTGGATAACAGACCTAGGAAGGGGAGAGATGGGAGGCTCAGTTGGCCTGAGAGGGTATCAATCTTGAATTCGATCCCACCCCATGCGTGTGATGATGCGCCACTTGACACTACACCGCCTCATCGGGGTATTGATAAGACGATCAAAATCAAGAAACCGAGAAAAGTTTCTGAGTTCATAAGTAAGAGTAAGATGCAGAAAAAGAAAAAGTAGCCGTAGTTGCTGTTTAAAGGAGTGAGTAGGTTGAAGAAGTCAGCACAGCAAAGGGGCGATGAAAATTTCACGACGCTCGTTCATTGCTAATCCTATCGTCACCGCAAATTTTCTTTGTCGAAACGTGAACGTTCTCGTGGCATGCACAGACTGTCACTGAATAACGAATTAATCTGACAACCTCGTCATAAACATCTGGGAAACGGTTAATGTGGGAGAGCTACCCCGACTACTTTTATATGTAGATTACCATTCCGAATGACTGCTCCCGAGTAGACTTTCCCATACAGATGCTCAGGCGTTCGATAGGTCTCTTACACATTTTGAAAGACTCTTGAACATCTTTTTTTTTTAAACCGGAGTATCTGTTCGTGGTAGGAGGCGATACAACAGCTAGGGGACACATCGCCCTTGCAAAACTCTGAGGATCAGATTTCAACAGGGCCAGTCAGAGCTTTCGGAAGTAGTGCAGTTGGACCGACGGAGCTGAACCCTCTCGGTAGAATCTTGGTTGAATAGGAGTATGAAAACGAGAAGACCGTTCTTTGCTATATAGTGGCATTTTTTCTCTCATCTCAGAGCTATTAATTCATTTGTGCTCTGGGAGATGGACATATTCGTTGATCATCTGGGTAATAAAACTGCGGGCCGACACCGAACACGGGTACATTTTGGATAATTCTGTATAAAAACAGAATTGGCGGACCAGAGAAGATCAGAGTGGACCAGAGGGGGAGGTGGAGCAGTGAGGTTACTGGCACTCCCGTCTCTCAAGGCTTTCATCTAATAAACATTAGAATTGCCCCACAGTATCAACAAATCAAGCTAAATATCTGCCGCTTCTCTCAAATCAACTCAAAAAGACATGGACAGCCGTTTATCATTCTTTATGATCAATAAACATTGAAAAAACTACATTACAATGAGATGGATTGAACCCCTCGCAAGACTTTTTGTGGCCGTGGATCGCGAAAAATGAAGAATGGGGGATAACGGGTAATGGGAGGTATACGATAACGATAAATTGACGTCCTGAGGGCCAAGGGGAAGCCAAGAGATTGGGATTGATAGTTGGCTGGTATTATTGTTTTCTGATCTTTCGGTGGCTCCGATCCTCCATTTACTACCATTTTTGCTGTTGTATATGAACCCTTGGACCCTCGAAGTCACCCTTGTCTACTTGTTTCTTTTTATTGTATTCCGTTCTCCAAAGAAGATACAGTGCGTAAGGGAGGTTGGGAAGAATACGGTAATGGTGATTGGAACTCACTTCATCGGAGAGGCTTCATATTCAGAAGTAGAAGGAAAAATGAGGAAATGAAGAGAAGGTTTGACTGAACCCTGAGTTTTGGTCCGTTGACCCATGCAAAACACTTAGAACTACTTGGAATGAAGGAACCACGACTAGCCCATACCAAGCCCCACGGTATTCCGTTTCCCAATTTGGGGGTTCGGAACTTTCCAATGCGCTATAATATCTAAAGAATAAGGATAAAGCTTTGGGCGTCGATCGAACCTTTCTGAGGGATGCCCCACGCATTCAACTTCAACTCAGAAATGAAATGGCCCATAAATAACCTGCCCGGGTGGTCGATGTAAAGTTAAGGCGTCTCAGACAGTTTGCCACCAGTTGACCATGAAGGGATGGAAGGACTCCGTTATCCGAACCATAGACCATGCGTGTGTGATGGTGCGTCATTTGACACCAGACCACCTCTACAATCAAATCTGAACATAAATCTCGACAATAAATTCAGTGCTGATAGGCACATTCCCTGATATATGCACCCCGGGCCACAACATGGAACTGGTTGTATGCGCATAGAGGGTTGCACGACAAAGGAGACCAGCGTAGCTTCTTCCTCCGAAGTTGCTTCTATTCCATGATAGACCTTTACTAGGCTTGCCCCAATCTGAAAATCTAGTAGGAACCTCACTGGCCCCTTTTAAATACGTCCTGGTTATACTTTGGAGGGTAGGGGAAAAAGTTCTGAGGACAAAGGGTGTACTATGTCTGAATGCACTTCTTTGTCCACTCTGATTTGTCAGCCCCCACATTATGTAAGAAGTGACAGACCACCGTTCGACTGTCAAATCAGCAAGTTCACTCTGCAATGCTGAACGGCCGTTGCTGCCACTGCAGTTGCCGAAATATCGGTGATTGATGACGGACAGTGGCTAGCGGTTAGTTAACTGACAGCGTTCGACGACTAGCGATCAACTTATTGAAGGATAAGCGGGGATTCTGAGAAAATCAGGAAAGGAGCTGAAGATCTCGATATGGTGTTTCTGACTTCTGCGTCTACTTTACTTGAAAAGAGTTACAAGTGCACTTTTTTGGGTAGCACGGGTTGGCTTTTCTAAAGCACGATCGATAGGAGGTTGTAAAGGTTTGCAACTATCTTGTAGATAAACCTTTTGTTCCGCTAAGATTTCTGTTTCGGGGACAGTATGCACTAAGGTTCCCAGGGGATTACGATACGGTCAAGGTCACTGACTCGTCACAGTTGAGAAGTTACATTAACTGCCTTCCTACAGGAGGAGGAGATAAGGGAATCAGGGGCAACTGATCATCCAAGTGCAACATATAGAAAGCGACATATCAGCGAAATGGGAAATGAACAGAGGCTGAACTTTCAGAAACAATGAAAACGGTCCGTCTATGTAGAAACTACCTTAGCTGAGAGGAACTACGGATCATAACCAAAAAACCTCCAGAACCTCGATGTACTCTGTCTAGACAGACTGATTTCCCGGCTTATGCCAGGTTTCCCTCTTTTTGTGCGTTTGTGTTAGAGCTAGCTACAGTGAGCCAAAAACTGCTCTCTACTGTCGCCGTGGGTCAGGACTACTTGACTGGATTTTCGGCAAGTGTGCTCTATTTCGAAGGTGCATCCCCTTTCAGTATACGGTGTATCGAGGCGAAGAAGTGTCTGCAAAATGCTCTAAAAGCAGGAATTACACCATTAAAGGCATACGAGCGACGATTCCCGAATGATGTCTTGTAAAGAGGAAACCAGACGAATGATTAGATAGAATGTGGTGTCAACAAGGAAGAACTTACTCGAAAACATGTTTTTTTTGCAAATAAGTTGAAATCAACACCAAAAAAGAGTCTTGATTTGCGGATATCCGCTGGCTTCTTCTGCTGATTTCTTCATCCTCTGGTCGAACTGGTAAACAGTCAATTTTGAGCGACACAACATTTATTTAGGGTGCTACATGTTCAAAATAATCTCAGTCGAGTCAGCCTCTTTCGTTAAACTCTTACTGCCACCAATACACCTACCTAGTCCTCCCCTAGATGTACTCCATCCGAGTTGGAAGCCCAGTGAACGCAGTTGTACTGCGGAGGAAAGAAGACTGAAACGCTCTTCCTGATAGCTCCTAGGACTCACCGGACCATAAAATCTTAATTGAGGGGTCCACAGAGCTACGGTGAGTGGTCCTCTCTCTAATCATATGCGTGTCCTGAGGACCTTGAACTTCAGTGTTCAGTGAGGCAGTGGAGATGTTTGATGGAATGGTCACAAGTTGTTGCGTTCCTTCAACCTCTAGATTAGGAGATTCCGCCGTAACGTCAGCCTAATGAGGCTAATACTCATGTCTCGTAAACAATTCGAAGAAATTCCTCACTCAGGCAGCATTTGGGCCGATCAAAGCTAGCAGTACTTAGGAATAAGTCACTTTCTCCGTAGACAAAACTTCAGTCTCGGACGGGACTCAAACCCGTACCTGTGCTGATAAGCTATGGCATATAAGCCATTAAGAAGGCGAGGGGAAACGGTGTCTCACAATCAGTAGTATAGGGGATAGAGTGTAAGAGTCTTGGACAGGACTCGAACAAGTTCGGGTTCGAGTCCCGTCCGAGACTGAAGTTCTGCCCACAAATCGCCAACCTTGTGAGACTTTTGGAGTGCGCACTGCGGTGATATAACAGCAGTTAACAAAGCATCAAGTCAAAACTTTTTCCGTAATTCCCCTGTACACACGGTAACAATATATGCTGGACTTTCTTGGGGTGGTTGGTAAACAATAAACAAGAAAATCAACAAGAATGAAAACATGTTCTGCCAGCTATATATGTTTGTCAGATTCAAGGCGGACCGAAAAATAAGCATGTCGTAAATATGCATTCTAGTAAGTATGCTTGCGGATCAAGTGTTAGTAATGCATAGAGATGGGCGTTCAAGCTTGAACGACTTAATAGACGTAGTTATTCTCCCTCTGCTATGCCGGACTACTGTATCTCCATAAATTATAAATATGTCGAGCTGCAAAATAGAGAACTATCGAAACACAAAAACAAATCTGTCCATACGATTAGCGGCGTACTAGGCTACTAATGCCTATCTATCAAGTTCGAATACTACACCTTCTAACGTTTAGTAATAGTAAAAGAGTATTTATTTATTTATTTATTTATTTATTTATTTATTTATTTATTTATTTATTTATTTATTTATTTATTT
>UZAF01017602.1:0-18350 GCA_900617895.1 Haemonchus placei
CTCAGTGGAGTGCGCCGCGCGCGAAGTGGGCGGGGTGACCTACTTTCGACGGACGCGCGCAACGGACGCTCGCCATGCAGCTCCATGTCCTTTGCCACCGCTTTCATTCCTCTCTTTCCTATTGGGGTCCGATATACATCCACTTGTGTAGGAACGCTTTGTGAATGTTGTCCTTTTATTTTGAGTTCATACAGATCGTTTCAGCAGGTGTTGGTAATGGTCGCGTGCTTTTCAGCATGTAATGGTACTCGACGAGTTCTGCCGTCCGTCAAACTTCAACGGCTATCTGAAGCTGACGAAAACGGTGCATGATCGGGTCACTCCCTTTTTTCTTCTGTCCATCTGATTTTAGTATGTATTAGCTTAGAACTAATTATTTTTATAGGAAATTAAATGTATTATTTAATGAATATACCGGTTAATCTCTCTTGATGAATGGATCTTTTCATTACCCACATATGTGAAGATGTGTATGCTGCATTCTGAGAGCTTCTCTTCTAAGTCGGGTGATTTCCATTGAAAAACATGTAGATATTAGAATTTTCTGTACTACACAGCTGTCAAATTCACTTTCAATTTGATTTTAATAAAAATTTGCCTTCAAAAAAGTGATTCGAGAATGCTGAATTTAAAGTGATCTTTGGAAATTCTAAAGCTAATTTAACTGTTGGGGAGGAAGACCGAAAGGAGGTTCATCCGCGTACAAGCCGTGCTTTCGTAAAGATATCGAAAATCGGGTGCCAAAGCTCAGACGGATTTGAGTTAGAGGCACCGTTCACGATAAAAATAACTTATGAGATATCCCGGTATGATCAATCTGAGGCCCACCCGTACACCATTCTCGTCGCGGTCTTTTTCGGAAAACGGTCGAGATGGCGCGTTATAAAGGCTCGAAAATTGTCCCGGACGAATTTCAACAACATCAAAGGCCGCATCGCTCTAAAGAGAACCCATGAAGGAAACTTAAGCAACTTGTCATAACTCGTAGGACAGTGAGAGGCAGTTTTGTACAGTTCTTGCTTGACGTAGTCAGCCCTTTACTTATTTCCACCAACTCGTCCGAATAATCCGCCATGTCTTTTCCGTTATGGTAATCTCGTACCCCTATTTTCACTACCTTTGAGCAGCCTTAATTTTCACGAAATCGGCGATGTTCTCGCTTCCCCGGCCACCGCTGCACTATTACAAACCAATACCTCCACTTTTCGACTTGAAAAAGGAAAGTTCAAAGTTGGGCCTTCAAATTCGATTTTTCTGATATTGATTCAGATTTACACTGTTAAAGGCTTTATACATAGAAGGGTGGATAAAAGAACATTATGACAATTGCATGAATCTCATACTAAAACACCGAATAAAATTAATGGGTAAAATAAGGAAGACACAGACAAGACAATGACAGTACAGGCGTAAAGAATCCTATAAGACTACAAGAACACCGGATATAAAGAATAAAAACCACGAAAGTAAAAGCTGCGCGTCCGACCACAACCCGGGTGCTTTGAATACCTACATGAGGCAAACGTCAAATATATACAGAATTATTGGCATGGTTTAGGTACAAGGGATTTTCTAATAAAACTCAATCACGATGACAAAATTACATTGGTTAACACAGTGTTGCATACAGTGTACGTCCTGCACTTCAACAAAATCCAGCAAAAATTGCAAAATTTGAATACTAAAAGAACTACCTTTGGTGTTAGATATTGTAGTGAATCACATTTATGGTACTTCACAGTATGAAGTACGATTAGCTCATGAGATGAAGCGTTATGTGTACATAACTCGCATTTGACTAATGGGAAAAGCAATGTTAGTTGTAAAAACAATTTATGAGCATACTTTTTGAGAAAAGTCCATTTATTCAAGATGCTCCCTGTGTGGCAGGCGAACAGGCGAGGTCTTGAAGGGACTGCTGAGTATGGGCTGTGAGCGAAGACAAAATTGTTGAATCTACTGGTTCAAGACATGAAGGGCAAGTGAAAGATCTGAAAAAAACAGGAAACTGTTAATGATTATTTATGAATGGGGAAGTCGATAAGCATCAGTATTATGTATATGGATATATATTTAACACTATGTATAAAGCATAATGGAGGTTGCACTAGAAAAANAAAAATATGGAGAATCTTTCATCTTGACGACACATATCCACCTCAGAAATTTTACCCATGACATAGCACCCTTGCTTCTCTGGTTCGACAAACAAATTACCATGAAATGCGCCGCTAGGAACTTTCTGCTTGACTACAGTGATGACAAACCTATTCATGCACTCATTGATTTTCAGTCAAACGTACAATTTCACATCCTACCCCTGACAATTAAATGCAAAGTAGTTGATCCAGTTCAGCAGCAGGAAGGCATCAGGCTCATTGATCCATCCGTATTGTTTTATACTGGGGAATCGGTCTACGAGCAAATAAGTAAGGGGAAGGTAAAAAAGAGAACACAAAAGAGTCTCCAGTCTACCTCCATCACTGTATTTTCATCATATTTCTCCCAATGGAGTACTACTTCCCTTTTATCTGACAAAAGGATTCTCTCATGGTTCTCGTTTTCTAGGTGGGCCATAGATAGCGTCCATTAGGCCATAGCACATGCAAAAAGTCTTGCTTTGCATTCGCATATAACAAGTGACAAAAAATTGCTGCCTTAGTCACGCGATCTTATATTAAGTTTACATTGTACCAGCGCATAATATTTGCATCGTACCATTTAGGTGAAACTAAGTCAACAAATAAAATGGGAAAATGATAAATACTAACAAAAACGAATACATTACCTCATCAACCAATCATCTACACATGTCTGATGAAAAGAGTGCATACATGGCAGGAATCTCACTTTCTCTCCGGGTTCGAAATCCACCATACATATAGCACACCTACAACGAAATCATTTAGCTGTGGTGGTAAAATACGATTTGCATGATGTAATCGGGAAAGAAAATATCGCAATTATTGATAGAGTATGTAAAATGCAAGGAAACACTTACTCGCTACCCTTCATATCGGCACGGAATTCGTCTGCCGGAATCTGTTCTAACAGTCTCCTAATTCTTTGCCGTTGTGCGTCTTCACGTTGCTTTCCTTCGTCAGCAGCAGCACGCTGACGAGCCACATTCGCAGCATACAGTTGATTTACATAAGGGCTCTTAAATATTCTTCATTTGGTTCATTATATATGTGAAGAAAATAGAATGTTCTAGTCAGAACCGACGTCAACCAATCTCGAACATTTGTCCCAATATGCTCACCGCAAAAAAAGGGAAGAAAAAATGATTCCATTTTTTATTTCATGAAAAAGAAGATCTATTGGCAAACCCTCCAATCGATGGAGGACATTGCTTAGTGTTATTCGAAGAAAATTTGTGATCAGCGCTAAAAGTTCAACGCGTTACGAAAAAAATGAAACAGTCGATAACCGTCGAAACGTGGAAACGTAGTGTAAATGGAATCAAAATGAGAAAATGTCAGAAAGTACACTCTGGGTTTCGTAAAGTAATTTTTCAAACTCCACACTTTCGAACTGTGTTTTGTAGCACATGCTTCTCTGTACAGCAAATCACCTAGTAGTGCTTTGCTGTAATGTTTATATCCCAGTTTGGGACGAATCCTAATATACGTAACTGACGTATATTAGGATTCTTCCCTAAAGTGGGTTATATATATTACAGTGAAGCTAAGCTACTACGTCTAATTGTGAGGCTTTAGTTCTCCGTTAATCTAAGTGTGCCATATATGGGATAAAGGGATTCTTGAAGTAAATTCCGCCCACGGAGTGTATCCCAAGTTCATTGTAAGGCAATGTCAAAGAAAAAATGTTCAAATCGAATGGAACTGAAAACAACGCAAAGTGTAGCAGCAACCAAACAGCGGAAATCAAATTTAAAAACCTACACTATTGGGAAGATGCATCACAGGATTGCTGAAACCCATCGCGTTTTGGGACGAATCTCCAGAAGATGATCTGAAGGTTTACATTAAGGTACACAATTATTGTAAGATTTGACCTGAAATTAAGAAACAGTAACAAAATTCATTCCAGAAAACAATGTATGCGTGTACATGTTTTCATCAAAAAGTACCCTCTAACGGTATAAATGACTTTCATTTTTCGCACAGAAAAAGGTGAAATGGCGAGTTTCAATGATCTCATAAATATACATTCATACAATACGGGGAGAGATATTCGGGTTGCTGTAAAAGGCCATTACATATTTTTTTAGCTTGTGCCGCATAATACTCATACCGCACACTATTCAACTACCACTTTGTTAAGCAATTATTGTATTCCCGTTGAAGAAGCTCCAAAGTCATGCCCCTTCCTGACACCAATATTATGGGACTTTTTCGTGTTACATAAATGAGCAAATTTATGATGGAAACGATTCTGCAAGATGAGCACCATATGGTCATTGCAAACAATGAACCAGGCAGTTGTATTGATTCAAGTGTCAGGGGCAAATTATTAATGAATAATAGCAGTGAAAATTTATAACTACATAAAAAATCGACAGCATAGAATACTGAAGACACTGTATTAAATAAATCATACCTTACAGTATCACGGCTGGAGATGTTCCGGCTCATTCGGAACAACACAGGCAGGCAGTTACCCATTGTTAAGGTGAAAACTGAATATGAAGTCTTCCAGACCCTAAATCAGAAGCTACTTCTTTATATTCCGACAGAAAAAAAGAAAACTGACTGGCAAAGATTCGAATTGATTGGCTGAGAATGAAAAGAAAAGTGGACAACAAGAACAGCAATGAGGAGGACCCCCCGACTAGAAGGCGACACGATCGATACGGGTTGACAACCGCCGGGGACGGGGGTTGCGAAGCGATGAATACACAAAAAAGACAAAGGAATGGGAGTCCTTTACACTCGAAATAGAAACCGCAAAGACTAAAATGATAGTCGTTACCGTCACATGCCCGATTGAGGTCAACTCGATGCATAGGGATCAAAACAACAAAAGTCAGATGTAAAGTGTCAATAAAACATGCGAGTTTAGAGTTTGGGCCATCGAAACGATAAACTTTCGCTTTTCCATTCAATAACAGGTTCCACTTCAGCAGTTCAGATAAAAATCACCGTAAAACTGGACCTACGATAGTGACTTCATCAGCCCTGTAAGAAATTCACTTCAAAAACTCATTCGGGAAGAAATGGCTTGAAGGGTGGAATGCACAGAATAAACATCATACTGCCATACCCGTTAAGCATGGGATATAATCAGTAAGCATTGAGACTAAAGGTAAGCTGTCTCGGTGATGTCATTCAGAAGAGTACCCAAAGGTCAAGAATACTTAGGTAGAACTAGTAAACAAACCCATAGCTCAACGACTGTGTGCAGCTGAATAAAAAATTCTATAGTGCAACGGAAGGTTTACATCTATCTTTGTTTTTTCTGTTCACATTGTAACAAGATGATCTGCTTGAACGTTGAAGTTTTAGCGCAAGGTGATTAGAAGTTACTTCACATCTCAGTCCAACTATATATTTACGCCTAAAGCCCACAAATAAGCTGAAGAATACCCTCAACAACTACAATCAGCGAGCGCGATCAACAAAAACATCCGATAAACAAGCGTAGCGCCATCGACCAGAATCTTTGACGTCATTTTGGTTGCTTGCGCAAACGTCACGGTCACTGTCATTAAATTTACGGAAAAAGTTGAGCGAAGCTTGCGAGGAATAAGTGTAAAAATACCTTGAATCACCTGTGCAAATGCATGATTTGGAGAGGTACCGTGCCTTTACGCCTATATTTAATCTTCGCACTGGTAGCTCTTCGCATGAAATGGCCTCTGTGATGCGTTCGCTCTTTCTACCACCCATTTGCTAGTGTATGTGTATGAAGAAACTGAAGAATCTCAACCATATAGTTCAGACGCTTTTCTACTTGTGATGGCGGCTCAGTGGTTTTGGTAGTATTCTTTCCAACTTCACGTCTGACAGTCTAAGACGAATACCATGCATCAGGAAAGAACTCTAAGTTGGGATTATGACAGGAGTCTCCCCGGCCGTTGTTCGAGAAACTAATCTTGGGTCCGTTTGACCACCGTAACGTTTGAGGAAAACGAGAAAGCTTGGGGTGTCCTGGACGGTAAAAAAGTCAAAGTTCGAAGTTTTTGGCGTTAATCAATCACGTCTGAGGGATGGGTGTGTATGCGGCTTATACAATGACTTGCGTANGCCAGCCGATGTACAAGTCAGTGTTTTTATCCTTCCAGACGAGTCTGGTACCAATTAACCAACCCTGTAGGGATGGAAGGCTTGGCTGGCCTGGGCGGACATCGATCCGAGATTCGAACCTCTGACTGCACGTGTGAATGCGCCTCTTGCCAGTCCACCAACTCCGCCAAGACGGTGATACGACAGAATATTAAGGTGATCGTAACCTTAGACGAGGCCACCTTTCGCTCTGCATTGCAGTACTTCGCTACTGTAGTACAATGCCTAGTCATTAGAGAGGTAAAAGTTAGTTAGTTCAGCATCAGTGGCGCCATACCCCTGCTGAAGAGAGGATATACTTCTTCACCTCCGAATATGATACTTTACTACTTTTTTACCACACTCTATGATAGTATTCCTACTTAGCGCCATCAGGAAAAGGTATTTCGGACCTTACTCGGGCGACGTATACTCATCCCAACTGATTTGTTCCCCTTTGAACGTTCGAACACTCACAATCAGTAAAAACGTACTAGCGCATTTTAAACTGGGTAAATTAAATTAAGGGCGGAAGTGTTGTTGGTGCTGTCACCCCCATCCCTAATACTAGGCGCTAGAACGCAGGAGAGGGGAGGCCATCTTTGCAGGGCTGTAATGATGGCTCCTAGGAAGAATTGGTATGCTAGACAACTGTCGCTTACATTTTTAGAGAGAAATTTATCAGTAGTCAACTGAATGTTCGTTTCTTCTGCCATCCCAGCTTTTGCACAGGGTGATCAGCTCACCAATCCCGATTCTTTTCCCCTTCTAGGCTCACTTGAAAAGCTGTATTGCCCTGACCAAGCACTATTACAGGCCCGCGGAGCTGCCTATCACTCGTTCGCTGTGCTTTAATGTCAGTGCTATAGAAGAGTGGTGCCCCTTTCCTCGACTTCACTTTTGTAGAGGGAACTAATTGTGACACTGGAAGGAAGTTGCGTCAAAGACTAGGCTAAAAAACGTCTTGAAGGAGTTTCTCGGCTTGAGTTCGCCACTAAAACTGGCTACAACGATAAATGTCCAACAATGCATTATCCCCATTGAGAGCAGCAATCTCGAAATTTGATGTCTTTTTTACGAGGCTTTCACAAAATAAAAGCTTTCACGAGGCCATTCCGAACTATCGACTGCTTTCCTTACGGCCCATCCCAGATGTGCTGGCTCTTTGAGGGATTGAAGACAGAATTCTTTCTTATTAGTTACTCTTTAGAAAGCTCTTAGATTGCTCCGAAGATTCAGGTTTGAGCAGAGGAAACCGATTACTGTGGGAGTCCATGAAGTTATCAAAATAGCTTTGGTTTCTGATAGCTACCGTAGTTATTTATAATATTTACAATAATCAGTTGTTTAAGTGCGGTAATAATTGAAGTGACGTATCAAAACTGCGCGACACAACACCACAACACAACATGTGTTCGAGCAGAAGGGGATGGGGAAGGGTTCGCTGTAGGGGGGAGGGGGTTCCCGACTATGGCACGTACCGTGATAGCCTCAATACTAGCTTGAAGTGATTGCTCCATTGCTGCTGTAACAGAATCGTTTTTCCCAAACATTATTGGTAAGCTGGCCCGAGAGCATAGAATCTTGTATAGCTGGCATTCATGGGTGAAGCGGACGCCCTCGTCTTTTCTGGTGAGGTAACCTCAGAGGCGCAGGGAGCAAGTGCTTCATACTGAAACTTCATCTTCCAAAATGCAGCCGGTGCCGTTTCTTTCGACGCGCTACCACGGAAACGGAGAAACCCCCTCTCCGTCGATTTCCTCAGCCTTCCTACCATCCTTACTAAACAGACCGACCTAGAAGCGCCATAAATCGGCTACCCACCCTCTTCAGTAATCAGTACTGAAGAGGGTGGGTAGCCGATTTATGGTGATTTATTTATAGACCCTTGACACTCCAAACGCTATTACATCTTTCCATGCCAACATACGCTTGTAAAATTACAATAAGTAGCAATGCGGTGTCATTATTCCAACTTCTGGTAATAGGATAAGTTTTTATTGAATAGAAATTTACAATAAAATATGAAGACGCTAAAATATCACAGTACACTGCATTACTCAATGGATTTACTAGTAGGGAGATCTGTAGCTCTTTAGCGGCACGGATTGTTTGTGCAGCAGATGCAATCAACACCATTTGTCGACGGAAATCCGGTAGCAGCAATCTGGAACGGACAAGTCGTGATACGTCGTTTTCAATCATTTTTTAATAATAGAATGTCAAATAATTACGAATGTGCGCTCTTAACTTCGTTAGAATCAATTTCTAATCGAAAAATTCGAAAACCTACAGTTGTGAGTCCAGCAGCGAGAGCTCGAGATTGGCAGCAACCATTGCAGCGGTCCCTCGGATCAGCACCATTCGCCGTACAAGTGGTGGTGGTGAAGGAGCCGTCGATATTCACAAGAAACTGGGCTTTTCTTGTACATGCTGAAAGTTCGTTCACGGAGTATGTAGCTTCAAACGATTTCAGAATAGCTTCTGGGAGGTGCTTAAGGAGCTTTAATGACAAAACAACCCCACTTCCATCCCAATCTGGGAAGGATTCCCACGAAACTGCCAAATGCAGCCCACCAAATAATTTTTGTCACGCCTAGCCACTACATGTCAGCCCCTAACAGGCTTCCGGTCTCCAAGGAATGTAAATCTTATAGAACTTACTGAATCCGCACGGCAGTTGATTTTGACTGGACACCTGCGCGTATGCGACCGCCAGGAGAACACAGAGAACAAGCACACGTAGCATTCCTGAATGAAATCATGAGGAAGTCGGAGAAACCCAAGATTCAGAAAATCTTCAGGTCGGGAAGGGGACGACAGGAACAGACATAAAGCTTATGAAGAGCTTATGAAGACAATAACTACGCTGAGTGCCTCCCTTTATATACTGACTGTTGATCAAAATATCGGCGGGAAATACCAGTAGTCAACAGCTCCACTGATCATGACACGCACTTGGAAGGGGATCATCAAGATCAGATCGATCTAACTGCTACGCAGTACTGGTGCTTTATTGGTACTTCTGATCGGTACCAAATTCAAGAGGGTCTGTCTAAAATGAAGGAATATAGTAAGGACACCACGTGCTAGACTTATTTCACACGATCGCAAAACGATTTCCCCAATTTTTCCATCAGAATTTATAATCAAGAGGAACTTTCAGATTTTCGGCTTAGGCTCAGTATCCCTTCTAAATTCGACTTTTTTCCTTACAACTTCAAAAAAACTGAATTGAAATAGTTAAAATTTGTCATACTAGCTATGCATTTCTTTTGACCATTTTCAAACAACGACCAGTCAGTGGTCAGAGTTTCAAATGGTTAGCACAACTATCGCACTATGGAATCCCTTAGGATCCATTGGAAGGTAAGTTTGTGACTTTCTGATAAAAGTCCAACGGGTAAAGTCCAACCGTAACCTCAAGCTCCACGCTTTCTAAATATAAACCCCTTCGTAAATACTATTTAATGTAATTGGTGTCCTGAACTCTTTTACGGGAATTTTATTAGAACTTCATTGGGGTGGGGGAGGGGGGTGGAGGTTTTGGTGTTATGACTTCGTCTGAGCCTGAAGTCACCCTGTAAGTATCCGACCATGGGTCTCCACGGCTCTACTGAAATCTGAGACTCCTCATAGAATTCTCGTAATACGAACAGACGCTTAGCATCTTTGGTAGCTTTCTGGGATTCCGATATTGGGGAGCTGTACCAAGAGCGAGGTTGATCAGTCTGTGCTGTTTTATGATCCGTTCTCTCCGAACAATCTTCATTGAAGATCGTACTAGGCATTAGGGGGCTTGACTCCGGCCGATCTTTTGATCAACTGACATTGCTGGCGGAGGGAGTCACTCACCACATTCGCTGTTTCTGAGTAATCCCCTTTTCTACTTTCTTTGACACAGTAATTACAGTTCTTTTGGATTTGTTCATTGTTTTCGAAGTTATTTCATGCTTCAGTGGCTGCAAGTTATTCGAGATGTTCTTTTGCAAAACTAACTAATGAAACCTAATGTTTTCAGTTTAACCAAAGCACAACTCCAACTTGGAATACGTTCTTCATGCTAAACCGTTCCATCTAGATGGGAAACCTGAAAGGTAGGTAATAAATACAATACCTATTATGGCTACTCAATTGGACAAAATTTTGTGCCTAAGCGACTCGTAGACAGACGAAATGTTCTACACATGTAGTTCACTCTCGTTTGGGCCCCTGATTGACTGAAAAGGTTTCTAAATGAGAGCGCCCGTCAAGAGGCTTTATCTTGAACGGTACATGTTCCATGGTCTGCTGTATGCTAGAGCAACATTTTATTGATCCTTCTAGCTGAAATTGTTTGTGTTCAGTCGGCTTCTACAGCCTTGGGAACACAAAGAGTAGGAATTTTTCAATCAGTGTTATAGTAATTCATTTGCAGACGAGCTCAATGAGTACATATTTTCCGAAGAGGACGTCCGTTGCGCGCGTCCGTTGAAACTAGGTCACACCGCCCACTCCGTGCGCGGCGCATCCCACTGAGGTCTCGAGATGACATTAGAGTACCACCAAGTGTCGGTGGAGCGAATGATTTGCGTTTGTCCGTGTTATCTTCTCATTGGCTGACAGCCGTGGACCAAGCGCAAACCGTATGCCCCACTGACAACTGCGACGTCTGTCAAGTATCGCGGGCTGACCCGCCGCATGCGACGGCTGCGGCGTGACCTAGTTTCGACGGACGCGCGCAATGAAGCGCACCCGTTTTCCGAAGAGAGCGAAGATGTAAAGGGAACAGGTTTAACATTGAACAAACTCTTCGGTGTTGATCAATTCCAGAAGGTTCTGGTACGAATCCGTTGGACCCGAGGGTTTGGTAGGGCTAGATTCACATTCACATGGTCACGGATTCGAAACCGTGACGATGTGTGTGTTATTGAGCGCCACTTCCCCCTACACCACCTCCGCCAATTAACAATGAGTATAGCCAGTGCCCGTATAGCACCTCTGTGTTCAAATTTACAGTGTTTCTTGATCCTTACATTACTAAGACCGGGATTTAAACTAATAACTCCTTTTATACTTTTCATTTCGGTATGAAGGTCGATACTCCGTTATTACAGACTTGTTCAAAGTTATTTTGAGCTAAACGTGGTTATGATGAAAAAGCTAAAGTGATTATATGCATGGCTTATTATTGTGTTAACATTAACGCGATTCACTGAATTTCCTCCTCCACTCTCTAGAAAAACCACGGCTTTCTCTTCATTACCGCTTTTGGTCTTCTGATCCGGCTTCACTTCAAGAGCACTTCTCCAGACATTATCAAAGGACTTTCGGTCTGGCACCTTCGAATTTTTGGTCGGTCCCAGATGGAATTCGGTTTCAGTATCATGTCGTAAGAAGTCGAACTACTTGGCAATTCATTATTTATTGAAAACAAGAAAGTCGTTACGGCAAGGTCAAGAATACTTTCACAACAATTACAACATTTGATAATGAGTAATAGGTAATTGCCATAGACAAAACTAAGTAATAATTTGCTAGGATTGGATAGCAATATTCACACAACAAATATATTACTGCCTTATTACTATATAGCTATATAATTACCTAACTATGGAATACGTTGAATTCTGAGACTGCCCGTACAGTACCCGTAAGAGAAAAGAAATCGTTTCGCCTCTATGGTGGTCTCGAAATAATTCTCAGTTACACAATAGCATTGGACTGGAATCATACTGTACTTCAAGCAAGATTATTTCTTAGGTATATCAATTTGGTGAGTATTTCACGGGAAGAATTCGTTAATAAAACGTCGGATATCGACCGCTGACAGCATCCACAGTGCTATCCGTAAACGAGAACCTTTTTGCTGATGGGGAAAACGATTCCGGTAGATCTGGCGTACGTCTGGATGTTAGACGCATTAAGGCGGCATTCTAAAAAGAATTTTAAATCAGAAAATGCTTGATCTAGAAATTTTCTTCAAATATCGTCTCAGCTATTTTGCTCTTCAAAAATATTAAGGTAATTTCGCTTATAACCATATTTTCCTGAGAGAAAAGAGGCTGAATGCTCTGGGCAGGCCGGCTCCTCAGAGGCACAGTACAGGATAAAAATGATATCTGAGGTCCTTCCCTAGGATGAACCTGTGACTCCCAATGATAGCCTAAGGGTCTGTCGGGAGAAATTCTGTGTGTCGGTTTATCGGGGAAAACAGTCAAGACACGGCGTAATAAGGGGCCCCAAAGTTGGCTTAGACGACATACATACCCAGCGCGGTCAAGTTGATCGACATAGAGCTGTGGAGGTTGCTCCATTCGCACCGGGACCCATGCCTCGCACGCAGGCAGCGAATTGCAGCCAGCTGTGGGTTTCTTTTGAAAGCCTTGAGCCTCGCTAGGCATGCTAATTTTCGCATTTCTGAGCTATCACTTTCATTATTAGCCCAAAACTAGATAACCCAAAGTTTTTGTGAATTGGGCCTTTGATGAACATTTTGAGATCTGTGTTGATATCGCTGCTCTGGTATGGTGAACGGAAGCTCTGCAAGTTTACCCTACTCATCCCATTACCCTTTAACCATCCCTTCGGATGATCCTCTTGTTCCATTGTTAGAAACTTTTTCTGGGCTATAGCCGTTCCTCAATAGGGCAGTGTGCCATTATTCACGATGTTATATAGGATGACTTGAATTTCAACAGGCAAATAGACATTACTAGACAAAAAGGGATTGCAGAACCCCATTTCAATATTGCTGATGACCATTCGCCCTAAAATATGCGGCGAGACAGTTAGCCAGGATTCTCTGCTGTTGTAGGCAGGTCGGGACTCCCTATTTACCCGGACTGCAGTTCCAAAGAATTGGTAGTGCTAAGAGCATACATACAGGAGATGAGACCACTATATACTCCTCATACAGTACTGGTCAGTGAAGTATGCGTTTTCACTTNTTCAAAGGTAACTTCCCCAAAACTCAAGCTTTCTTCTTGAAACTCAAACAGTAGGAAATATGGACAGTTACTAACATTATACTACTCCACTACAACAGTCTTCATAATGAACGTTCGAGAGAAAACTTACCATATTCATCAAATTGAGAGGACTGATAGCAGGATTATCATGGTAGGATGGTGAATCTGATGAAAGCCTTCGAACGATGAAGAATGGCGTGACTGAAAATTCAAATGATCTCTTCTTTTCTAGAAGCGACCGTCCGTTCCTCTGACTTCTCATCGGCCTCTACACGATTTCCCTTATATGAAATGGGAGGTATGTACATCCCAGAAACATCCCATCAACCCTTCGCCCCGGATTATTCCCCTGCTCTCTTTTTATAAGGTGCATCTTTACCTGAATCAGGTTTACCTGGATACTTTCGACTCTCAACGGCTCTTACTGGATATCACTAAACCGGTTGGAAATGACAGAATGAAAGTTCTTACCTGAATGTTGAGAAACTATAGCCAACAGAAGGAATGCCGCTGTAAGTGTCCAACTAATCGTCATTCTTGAAGCTTCAACTGCACTGAGACCTTTGATCTGAAAGGAAAAGACGTGGTATTCATTTCTAGGACCGATTATACTATCGCGGTATCACGAAGTTCAGACTTCAACCAAAATCGACCATTCTGGCGGAGTGCAGTCGCTGGCTGAATGGTGGAACGGAGTGGGAAGCGACAATAACTGATTTAGCCAGAACTTCTCATTCCAATGAAAGCGAGCTCAGTAATTAATCATATTTATATGCTGCAAATGAGCAGGAATTCTGCTGACATCTGATGCTCCGATGCAACTGACGATCGGTTTACGGTTGAGTTACTCGGAAAAGAGTGGGCGAAATGATGTCAGAAATATGAGGAAGCCACCGCACTGGCTTACACAGCTCACTAATTTCTTATTTATAGCAACAAGAATGTGTTGGATGTCCAAAAAAAAGCGAAAAAAGTGGAATAACCCTACCAAAACAGTCGTGTTTACCAGCTCGACCCACTTGGCCCTAATCTCAAGGGTAAGAAGAATTGCTCAAGGTTTAGTTGGTCGTGGTTCGTTAGAGCTAGTTATAGCCCCAATTATCTTTGAGTCTAACCTTTCCTGAAATTGAATTTCTCCTGGTAAAACATGGGATAGAGCTGGCTATGAGCTGAACACCTGCTCATTCTTTTCAGAATCACTACGGTGTTGGTGAATGTTTTATGGTTTTTGCAATTTTTTGGGAATTTCCAGCTGCGGTAGAATTCGTTGCTACGCTTAATGAATATTTTTCGAGCTAAATGGGCTTTCAGAATCAGCACAAGAGCTGAAACTGACACGTTTGAGTAGTCACTTCATTTTAGGCAATGTTATTATTCAAACGAGGTCATTAGGTTCATTAACGATCGTACCGATTCTTATTACGAAAGCTTACGAGTTACGGACCTCTTCATGTGTCAGAAAAACGGAATTCTGGCAAGTGGCGCACTATACCACACGCACGGTCAGAGGTTCGAATCTCGGATCGATGCCCGTCTGGTCCAACCANGCCTTCCATCCCTCCGGGGTCGGTGAATTGGTATCAGACTCGTCTGGGAGGATGAAAGCACTGACTTGTACATCGGCTGGCCACCGCAAGCCATTGTATAGGACACATACGCACTCTTTACGCCACTACGATTCCGAATGGAATTGAGTGCGGGGGCGCATCTCTCAGACCGGATTGATTCACGCCAAAAAGTTTATCCTTTATCCTTTAAATTACCGGACAGACCGAGTGTGCGCCCTAATTTTTCGTAGTGACGTCATTACTTGTTAAAGTTTTCCGGCTGAAAAACCCTTTGGTAATCAACGTTGACAAAACGATCCCTCTGTGACAAAATCTCCATTGTGGGAAGAAATTCATGGTAATTGAATTCAAAGGGAGCCCTACACACAGTCAGGACCGTGAGAGATCGTTGGCCGCTGAGACTTCGTGAGGTCCCCTAAAGAGTGGCAAAACTGTTATTGAGATACTACCTAGTTTCTTGAATGGAAATGTGTTGGCGTATTTCGAGTAGTTCCATGAGTAGTCTATCTTCTTACCGTTTCATACGGTGGGAGGAAAACCGGGTACTTTACGAAATGGGCGAAAAAAGAAAATGAAATAGAAGGAAAAACGCCTTCAGGAATTAACCTTCAGGAGTTTTGGAGATGCAAAACAGAGTATTCGCAAGCTATTCTTGGAAATTCGAAAAGCTTCATTAATGAAGGAGTAAACAACGTTTCTTTCTTTAATTTTTTAATTTTGCGAAGCATACATCCACCCTACACTTTAGGATTAAATGAGTAAATAGATTGTGAAAATCACGGTGGCTGTTTTCCCTAGCAGTAGCCCTCCTTGGAAACTTTTGCTACCCTAGCACTCCCACGTAAGTGATCTTCTGACATCATCTTCAGCCTTCTTTGGATTGCACTCTAAAGGATTATGATCATAACAGGAAGAGGAAGGGCTTGAGAGTTGCCCTTTGATTTTTCCCAAATAGTAAACCGATTATCCTCGTGGGGCTAGTAAGATGAATATGATGGTCAGACTACGATTTCAATCCCCAGATAGTTTTCAAGCTACCTCACAACTAGCCACTGAACCATACCACCTCCTATTGCTACGGGATGACAAGTAACCTCAAAAAGTTTGTCGGTTCTTGGTATTTCCTCAGAAGAGTTACCTTTAGTGTTGATTCTCACTCTCAATTCCTAGGGGTGTGAAAAGCTCTCAACAGGGGGTGTTTATAGGATTACTTTCAGACCATATAACTTGGGTGATGTCCAGCCCAATCCACCACAAGGTATCCTATGTTTCGCATTTCGCTACAAAAAATGCCAAGCTGCACTTGGTTCAACGGCCCCGTCTTCTTTCAGACCTCTGTACACTTGTCTAGAGAACGGAATTCCTGTAATGGGAACGATGGGCGCAGGGCTTGGAAAGAGAGGAACAGTCCCTGAGCCTCCCGAACGGTCCTACCCAACGCTGCTGTTTTGGGCCTCCCTCGGGCTGAGGGGAATCCCTTAAGGGTTTGCCACCGAGGAGTGAACCATGGATTGCGAATGCGCTCAAAAGCGAAGGTAGGATGGCCACTAAGCCGCCACCTTTTCGATGGCATGGACAATATTTCCTGGTGAACGTACCTCTCTGAGGAGTCCCTTCATCCTGAGACTGTGAGACTGATGGGTGTCGCAAATCGAAACAAGAGGCATACGGTACGGAGGATGTGAAAATTTTCGCCTATCGGTCAATCTAGAGCTATTCGAAAAGAATAAATGGCAATGATGTTGCATCTATTCATGGGAATCTTATTAGATGGATTACGCAGCACTTAATTGGGAAATGCGATAGCGCCAACGGGCGTACGCGCTTTGCCTCGGTGTTATTCAAATGGCCTAATGAGTTCCCCTAATCAGTCATTCCCAGAGTGACGAGTACTGAAACACTATTAAGTAGGCGATAATTCATAGATTGATCTTCAAACTGTAACTCAACTCGGGTCCACACACAAATATACCACAGACCTGTTCCTTGGAGGTGATCTCAAAGGCGTTTCCTACACTTTCAAAACAGTTTTCTGCAGGGTTATGATGCTGTCATTTCCGAACCTGCTGACGCGGTATTCAGATTAAGGATTATCATGTAACTGGTGTTAGTTCCTATTACTCAAACAATTATTATAAAATCAAAGAAGAGTAAAGAGGCAGACAGAAAGACAGACAGACAGACAGACAGACAGACAGACAGAGAGAGGGGCAGACAGATTGACAGTGGTGTTCCATGGATCTAGAATAAGGGAGAATTGCAATGAAAAGCTGTAGAAATTTTGTTCAAGCTATATGGCTTCTGCTGACTACTGTTATTCGGCAACAGTAGGCGATGCAAAAGTCTTATAGGACTGCCGACTTGTGTACAGAACCTTGGTCTTCAGTGGGACTCCCACCCATACTCGTCTTGGTAGCTAGGTAGTGTAGAGGTCAAGGAGAGAGATGCCAGGAATGAAATTGTGGAATCCGAATTCTGCTTGGAGTAAACATTTAACTGTAGTAGGCCGCTCTGTGAATGCTCCAGTCGAAAAGGAGAATCCAAATTTTTCGAAGAGGAAATTAATTTAAGAAAAATTTCGAAAATATGAGGAATCTTGAGAGGTGAGGGGAAGGCGCATCTGACGGTTGCGTGAGTAGTCAAAACATAGGAACCTGGAGAAACAAACGGAAGAGTGGAAAGGATTCATGCCTGAACCAATTTCGAGGGAGGGGAGTTTGGTGCTGGAGAACTGCCTCGGAGGGAGGGGACCGCCCAGGTAGAATGTTTTCCTGAGCGTAATTCGTACCACAAGTTTCGTAGTCAAAATAAAATGTCATTCTGGCAAAAGAAGTTAATGAATACTCAAGTTGGACATCATCGACTTTACCTGTCACCACATTACACAACAGCTGGGAAGCCAACTACCCACGCAGTGGAACAAGTCATAATAGATTGGATTTGGGTCGGTAGATTTTCACCTGAATGTTCTGACTTGTTCTTGGTACCCATACTTGTACTTTTACTTTGTTTTGAATATTCTATTATGTTCATATGACGAAGTGGATACCATTTCTATACGGNTAATGCGTAGGAGCCGTAAGAGCGGTTTTGCAGAAAAAGTTCATTATCGTGCAAAATCGGGGCTTTGCAGTGTCATTCATGGGTACCGCTCGCGCCCTGATGAAAGATCATCATCGCCGTCGTTACAGGATGAAGGTGAATAATGAGAATGACGTTTGTTAGCACCCACACATCAGATTTCCGTCTAAATATAGAAGGATCTTTGATCAATAAAGACCTTTTAGGGTAGAATACGAAGTGGAAGTGTCTACCACAGACGTGTTCCTTAGCTATGCTCTCGGGTGCGCTTCAAGGATTTCCAAAGAGTTTCCGAACAAGGTTATGGTGCCACCATTCCCGGACCTTCTGACGTAGTAGAAAATGACGTAGAGCAGGTCTTTCTCTGGGTAGGAATTGTATTTGCCAAACTGTGGTCTACCATCTGGCAACTGGCGCTAATGCTTATTACTCTCACACTTGCAATCAAGACAGACAGAAATGCATGCAGACAGACAGACCCAAAAAGACATAAAGAGCAAACAAGCAAATAGGCAGGCAGGCAG
>UZAF01017603.1:0-17132 GCA_900617895.1 Haemonchus placei
GAATGCGGGAAAAAGTGGTTAGAGGCAACGTACAAATGAGGCCGAGTCTTCGAGGTGAGCGTGGCTGGCACCAAAGTGGGCTGGGCTTAGATCAAAATTTCATAACTCTGTACGGAAACGTTCTAGAATGCGGCGAAAAAGCGGTTAGAGGCAACGGAACAAATGTGGCTGAGTCTTTGCGGGAAAAAGTGGTAAGAGGTAATGAAACAAATGTGTTCGAATCCTCGAAGTGGGCGGGGTTGGCACCAAAGTGGGCGGGACCTATATTAAAATTCCATAACTGTTCAGAAACGTTCTAGAACGCGGGAAAAAAGTGGTAAGAGGAATTGGAACAAATGTAGTTAAGTCCTCGAAGGGGGCGTGGCTGGCACATGAAAGCGAGGCTAGGACCAGAAATTCATCTCTTCAAAAACTTCCTGTAATGCGGAAAAAATGGTTTGGAGCAGTCAAAAGAAGGATGGTCAAGTTTATTGTGGGAAGGGTTTGCACTAAGGTGGACGGAGCTATGATCAACAACTAAGAACTCTGCTCAAATTTATCAAGC
Source organism: Haemonchus placei (assembly GCA_900617895.1). NCBI lineage: Eukaryota > Metazoa > Nematoda > Chromadorea > Rhabditida > Trichostrongylidae > Haemonchus > Haemonchus placei. Next base: position 545 of record UZAF01017603.1, read on the forward strand.
GTGATACTCTCAACAGTTCCGCGTTCGAATCTAGAGAGAAATATCTTATTATGATTATCCAACATTCCGCTGAATGACTCCATCGTAGATAAGTGGCCGTCGACATATACTGCACGCGTTAGCGTGCATAGCCAAACTGGTAAACGATAGAGGAAGATATAAAAGAGAAAAGAGCAGCAGTTCTGGCTGAAAACCGAGGCTGAGGAGAGCATTCGCAAAGCCCACCGGAGCTTCGTCAATTACGAGACCACGATTACTTCCGTTCGTCGTGGTCCTCACGGAACAATTACTGATCTCGAAGGGATGGAGGAAGTCATCTACGACTTCTGCTGTGACCTCTTCGACAACCACGTTCACCTGCCTACACACCACCTAAGGCAAAATGAATGCCGTCCGTTCACTTCTCCCTTCCGAAATTCGATATGCCATCACGTCGATGAATAATTGTACGACGCACGGTCCCTATTGCATAAGACCAGAACATCTGATCCAAACTCTGGTTCGGAAAAACTGCGTTGCTGTATACGAAGGGAGTATTGGCAACTATCGCCCAATCTGCATGTTGCCTGTAATATATAAAGTTTTCTCACGAGTCATCCTTGACGGGATTTCCATAATATGTACTAGATGAAGGACAGCCGTGGTAGGCTCTACCTTTCTCCATCTACTTGAGAACTACGATGGCTCGTTTACTTGGTTCGTTTCTGCAAAGTAACCCATACTTTCCCGGATTTTTATGAACTAATAGCTCACTTATTTTTAGGGTTCACTAACAAGCACCTACATAAATCAACCCAACCCTAGAGTGTTCTGGGCCGGGGTGTGTGCCGATTCGTGCGATTCTGGGTGCGCGGCAGATTGCGCGGCGGAATTCGTGATGATTCGAACGACTCTGACGCCTATTATTGGGGCACAAACTTGAAGTAGAATAGTTGGGTATGGTCAGCTGATCCTACTAATCCACTCTATTTCTAGTTTGTGCTCCAATAGTAGGCGTCATTCGAATCATCACAAATTCCGCCGCGCGCACCCATATCGCACGAATCGTGCGTCCCCCTTCTGGGCCGCATTAAATGCCTCCCTTGAAGGTATTGGCTAACGAAGATAGCACTAGTGATGAAGTCCTCAACAAAAAGTAATGGTCAAAGACCAACATGCAAGGAAAGAATGCTTTGAAGTGAGATTTTAACAAGTGAACTTTGTGCACGGCCTGACGAAACGGCGAAGAATGTGGCAATTCTGTCAAATCTGTCAATGAAAGGGCGACCTTCTAACGATCACTACGATAAATATTACTTCTCACATGATCATTAACAGAGTAGAATATACGTGTCATTGCACGCCCATTTCCCAGCAGCCAATCCGCAAGAATACCTCAATTAAATAAAACTCGGTTTTAACAACTTACCTGTGCCTTTCCCTGAACGATCCGAATCTCTGGTAGACCGTCTGCCTTGCAGACACCGTGTTCCTCGATGACTCCCTTGCTTATTCGAAGGCACAACCAACTCCCAACATCGTAATCATCATTACACTCAACGACGCTGATTTCAAAATCATTCGAATCGCTGAAAAATATACCAATCAATTTTCATGACGTTATCATCAGACCTTATGAATTAAACACACCTGCTGACTATAAAGACGTCTCCACGTTTTTCGACGATCAATCCAGCTAGAAACGACATCGAGAAACAGCGGAGAGCTACAGAAACAGGTATTCGGCTTTATACGGATCACGGTAGCTATGTAGGTACGCATTCACGGTAATGGCGCGCGTACTCCGACTACCAATATCTGCTCGTTTCTTCATTAACTTTATTGTGGATGCTTTCATGTAGGAAGTCTGCCGAAACTCAATGAGTCAGTGAACACTGTAGTTATCAATCTCATAAGCGAACCCAGCCTTTTGTATCCCCTCTGTACTCCTAGCACCGCTCTAATATGACTTGTTTATTGTCCAGTTGGATGCCTCATTAGCTACTAACTACGAAAACGTATTGTGAAGGAACATGCTTATTCCTACCATAGTTCAACCAATCATTAATTGGGTGAATCATGCATCAGCGAAGCACGTAGCCCTCACCACGGATCGCGTACATCCAAACTGAAGATGCTCGAGATTCTTACTCGAAAGTATAGGGTTAGTAAGCATTGCACTATCTGACGAAACGTCTGCAGTCGAAGCTCAGAACAATCGATGGGTCGTCTTTTCTCGTTGTTCAATGCCTGTTCTTCTATACGGGTGGAATCACCATGAAAACTGTTCGGTTACAAGATCAATCTTGAAAACTACACAAACTGTCAAAATGTTCACGAATAATCTTTGATTTAACACTGTTACATGAATGACACCTCGAAAAATGGTAACAGGTTATGGCAAACAAGACTAGCAACAAGTAACCCTGCTCCGAGAGTAACGGGTAAAAATGAAAACCAGAGATCCCATGCCCAACTGGGTAAGGATGAGAAAGGTAGATCTCCATCCTTGTTGTAAAACAGGTGCGATCATGTGAATGACACGGCAAACATGTAAGCAACATGTGAATGACATAAGGACAAGTTCGAGGTGAATGAGGTGTGGAAGTGACTCGTCATGTCCTGGAGCCCATGAACATGTGATACACCGGGGGCTAGCTGCGGTCCTATCCCACTTTAACTCTCGGCTGCGTCGTATTTATGGCGGGTGTTTGAAGGTGCTTCAGCGTGTAGTCGGGTTACTGTGTAACACATTCCCGTGACTTTTAAACCCATCTCGTCCCTTTTGGACTAATTAGTCCATCCTGGGCGATAAAATAAATTCGTTTTTTTTTCAGTTCTGAGATTCTTCAGTTTAATTTCATTAAAGTTTGGTAGAGTTCAGTGCGATTTTGTACTAAGAAGGAAGCAGTTTTTCTTTTGTTGTTTATGCTTCGTAAACCCTTACCATTTATCTGTGAGAGTAGTATAGTACTATTTGAAAATCTATCCAAGAAGAATCAAAACATTGAATACACTTTGGTTTTCATACATTTCATGTAGAAGTTTTTATGGGGTAAAATAACATCTTTTGGCTTTGCGACCCAGGTTACCTACAGAACACTTGTCCAGCCTCCTCTCACGTTGCTCCATTTTCAAAACTTCCTTGCCCTTCTTGTCTATCAAACATTAGCCGATTTCCAGGAACGATCTACCCACGGGTGTCGAGTGTTAGGTGTTTAAATATGAACTAATAAAGTCATGAGTGCCAAGGAAATCATGTGGAACGCTCTCGAAAGTTCCTTATTTATGTGTCAAATTCGTCTTCCGTGTGTGTTCTGAAAAGACTCCCAGTAGTTATCTACAGTTCCATTCAAGCCGTGCGGAAATTGGAAAGAGAAACCAACCTAATTTTGTGCAATGTTATAACTCGCTCATGTTCTTTTTTTGAAATGGTCCCAATATTATGTTGTGCCTTACATCGGGCTTATTAGACCGCTCTGTGTTTTCAGATGGAAACCCGTTCTGCATTTACAAAACAGAATGTACCATGCGGTAAAATTTTCGATTATACGGAAGAGATGAGGGCGGAGTGGTGGGGAGACGGGCAGTAGAATCGGTTTTGTGTAATCGATTCGCCGCACGCGGCAGTCGCTTACTAGTCGCCTCGTTATGACAATTCTAGAGTTATTCATACTGCTCGATCGATAAGCGATTATTATTTTTGGCATGATTTTTCTGTTAGATCTTGTGATCGCGTATCCCTTCGGCGTTGTGTAGTGGCGAGTGGCGTGCCATCACACACGTATCGTCACTAGTTCGTTCCTCGGGCTGATATCCGCCATGGCCAATCAAGCCTTCCATCCAGCCGCGACTGCCGTTTAGCACGAGATTCGTGCGGGAGGATAAGAGCGCTGACTTGTACCCCGGCTGGCTACTGCAGGTCATTGTATGGGCCATATGCGTTCACACAAAGACTACTAAGCCGCTACGAGTTTGAATTGAAGTGGAGTGAGGTGCGCATCCCTCACATTGGATTAATCAACGCCCAAAACCCACTTTCATTTGCGATCAAGCTACCACCAAAATTGCATATATCGAATCCAGAAAAAGTATTCTGCTAAATTCCTCAAGTGTGATACAGCGAAACGGTTCAACGAGGGATGCCTCGGGACGTCTCGCCCCTGTCGCCTCATCGAAACGGTTGGGTCTTGTCATGGCTGCAGGAGGCCGACTCATTCGAGGCAATTTACTACCAACGAGGCCACAGGGTGGCGACTATGGATTTCCCGGTGTAGCTAGAGTGGAAGGTGTCAGCAATATTTACACGAATGTCCGACATTTTAGGTAAGCTGCTTCATCAGCACGTGTTTGGGCGTTTAGCGAAGTTGTCTGGGATTTCATTTGCATACTCGAACGAAATAGTGAATTCTATTGACTAAATCTCCTTGTTCACTGCATACACCAGATGTAATACGTCATCGTGCTTCACCAGTACGCATATTCGCCTGTAGGGGAACCCAATTATTACGACCACCCTATGGAGGATTAAAAAGGAAAGGGCGCAAAACTTCAAGGATAACAATTTCTTTCACGGCATAAATCGTTTCAATGCACGCACCCCAATCTTGCCTTACGATGCATCGAAAAGACCTTGTCAGAATCAGTGAGCGTTTTCGCACTGCAACGTAGACGCAAATGTTGGTGATTTTTCGTTGAAAGGAAGGTTTATACGCAGAAATTTCAGTTCGTGATTAGAATAGGGAAGAAAGGTTTGGATTTTTTCTGGGAGGGTGAACTAACAGAAAGAAGGAAAGTTTTTTGTGAAAGAAAAAGAAATACGATTGCATGTTCTGTGCTAATGCACGAGCACGTCTAGTCGTCTTATTCAATACCGATCGGTTAGCAGCCGGCTTCGACTCAGCGGAGAAACGCCGGTTCCATTAATGCACCTCCGAGGCACCCGTGTGCTACTGCGGACCATCTCTTCTTCTACTCTTTTTCCTCAAGTACGGCTCTATTTGTACTTTAGTAAAATGTAAACGATCTTTTCCCTATGCATTTCTCTAGCAAACTAAAGCATTTAACACCAAAACTCCTTTTCTACTCTTTCAATTCGTGCAGTCTAACTTGCGAGATATCGATCGGTGCGCGGCACCGAGAACGGCGCTCTAACTCTAATGTCAGCGTCAAGACGGTGATACTATGAATGGATGCTTTCAGACCACAACGTTCTTCCGGCCCTCCGTCCGAACGTCCGTTCAACGTGTTCGCGGCGACGGTCGCGTACGTGCTGCGACGACGGCGCCTCACCGTTGTTGACAACACGAGATCACGCCAGCGCTGTCAACACTACTCTAGCGACCGCCGTCGCGACGCGTTGAACGGACGGTCGGACGGTCGTCGAAGTCTGAAAGCGGCCAAAGGCTGCTTTCATACTTCGGCGTGCGTGCTGGCATGCAGGTGGAAACGCAGGTACAACATTGCGTGCGGCGTGCGAGCGGCTATACGACGACGGCGCTATCCAACTGTGTGACAGCAGTCACCGTCGAATTGCGGTATCGACCGGTCTGCTTTCAGGTGCCCGCCGCGAGCGCGATGCGACAGCGACGCTAGCCACCTGTTGACAGCACTGGCACGTAACCCACCGGCGTCCAATGTTGTCAATACCTGTCTAGCGCCGCGTCGCATAGCACCTCGCTTGCTCGCACACACGATTCTGCCTGCGATTTTACACGTGCAGGCATGCACGCTGGTAGAATCGTCGAAGTCTGTAAGCAGCCAGTCACATGGCCGGGTTGCGTCACTTCCAAGTGTTCGAGCCAGGACCAATAGCCGTCCTATGGTAAAACTTGGTTGTTGGGTTGTACTTTCATTTCTTATAGTGATCTAGTCCTTGCGATGGTACTGCTTTATTCGGGTACACCGCGGCGTTGGTAGCATGTTGTTGCAAGGGTGTTAAGTGAGTTGGGAGGGGCCACGCGGCGGCGCGGCGCCTTTTCATGTCTGCGCCATCTGTAGCGAGATAGTAGTAGTGCGCCTGGGTCTGGGAAGGGATGGTGGGGCTGTACTGAAGTCTTTCGTGATTCAAATCAAATAACCTCTTGACACATGTTATATGCTTGCATACTATGGATAGTCTTCTTCTGAGCCGATAAAACCCTATTTTTAATAAGGGGAGGGGCTCCGGGGTGGGTGAGATGGTTATTTCGTGCAAAAAGCTGATATGAGATAAAAGCTAAACGTCCAACTGGCTCACCCACCCCGGAGCCCCTTCCCTTCCTTAAATTAGGTGAAAACACGCAGTTATAACATAAAAGAACTTTGAAGCGTCCCTAAACACCATTACGGACTCGCCTATTCTTGCTTGTCTACTATCTCACCGGATAGGGCACAGACATGAAAAGGCGCCGCGCCGCCGCGTGCCCCCCCCAACTCCCTTAGCACCGTTGCAAGCTCAAATTTATTGCATGGAGGTCTACATTGGGTATGATTCTACTCATCGTACGCTATTTTGTTCCTTTTTTAATTCGATGTTACTTTTTAGCGGTAATGTTTACAATTTCGAAAGTGGTAGAGTATTGATGTGAACGACGATTGTTCTGGTGAGAAGCGGTAAGGTTCCTCATTGAGCGTTTGTTACCTTCACTTCAAATCCTCAAAAGGCGTTAGATGCAGCAAGTATCATCTAGTTGCGACATATCGATCGACGGTCGACGCCGACGCAGGCGCCAGCAGGTACTATGTATGAACGCAATCAATGCAACTTGTTGCGTTGAAATGGCAGTTGACACCAGTTTTTGGGTACCAGTTCGAATTTCTATCATTCACTGTTAGGCCATCTTCCATCACGTCTTTTTTAGATAGTTTTTCTTTTCTTTTTTGTTAGTTTTTTTCACATTGAAAATATTTCAAAAAAACTAGTTTTATGCTTCTGAAAATCTTTCTCTGCGTTAAATAATTGTTGAAAACGTTTCAGCTTGAATCTTCCACTGACTATGGGTTTTGGTGTCTCTTAAATAAATACAAAGCAGCGGCAAAGGTCACCTGCACCTATCAGATTACAGGTTCATGACGCCTATAACTGTTCGCGTAGGGGGACGTGATTTCATGAGTGGGTACACTGAACACAGGGTATATACATATTTTATTCCTTATATAAATATATTAAACTATAACATGACTGGGTGAAGGGGAGGCCAGGACATGTCGGCCATAGCCGATACGACGGGCGCTACTCGCGAGGCTAGGCGAGTGAGAGGATAGCACCATCAGCAGCAGCCCGGTGGTCGGTAGACGGCCACTTTTATAGTGGTCCGTAGAACGTCACACGGCGTGATTGATGAGCATCCTCGTCCAGGCGGTCAGGTGGCGAGGATACGACACACCACATTTCATTATAGTTTGCTTTTTGCAGTGCTTGTCAATTTTGTCAATCGGTATTGTGTTTGATGCATCATTCCATAGTTAAACATGTTGGAGGTGTTCCGACTCTTTCGGCCTCTACCCTTGATTTTGTCTTTGCACCAATCATATTGCCTTGCTGATGCCGGTCTCTCCTTTTTGGCTCGCCCACATTCCTTTTTACTTCTTTTACAAGCAGGTTCATTTCACAAGGAGCGTTCTACGTTGCATTGGCTGCTTTCAGACCAACGACGCAACCGACGAGCGCGCCGGTGTTGCTTGCTATGTGTTGGCAACACTGAACGCCGATGGATCACGCACCACTGTTGTCAACAAGTGGCTAGCGCCGCCATTGGTCGGACGCGCGTGCACAGGGGGACGGAACATTCGTACAATGCGAACTGCTCGCGGCTAATAGCGTGGCGAATTTCATTGCGGTTTTGACGATTTTAGCGAATATCATTGGGGTTCACATTTGAAGTAGTGTAGATTAGTAGAATCTGTTGACCATACTTATCTACTCTACAAATTTGTTTCCCAATAATAGCGCCAAAGTCGTTCGAATCGCCACGAATTTCACCGCGCGCAGTCCGAATCGCACGAATGTACCCATACCTGCGCATGCTCTCGTCGGTTGCGTCGTTGGAGTCTGAAAGGCTGCTCCAATAGTCCGCGATTCGGTCCGCGAGCGCGTCGGCCGGGGGACTGCTCGGACGGCGGTATCGACCAAGATTCAGTTGCATACAAGGGGCAAGCGCCGGCGCGCTCTCGGGCCGAATGGCGATCTATGGAAGCAGCCAAACGATTACAGCACCGTTATGAACGGCATCTTTCATAGTCCACGACCGGTCGCGCGACTGGTCGCGGACCCATCTCACGAGCGACCGATCGCGCGACTGGTCGCCGGTCGCTAGCGTCTGGTCGCTCGACTGGTCACTCGACTGATCGCGCCACTGGTCGCTCGATCGGTCGAGGAGGCCGCGCTAGTTATGGGTGCCGCCGTGGACGGTCCCGCGCGATCAGTCAAGCGACCAGTCGCGCGACTGGTCGCCGGTCGCTAGCGACTGATCGCTCGACTGGTCACTCGACTGATCGCGCAGGAAAGAGCTCGCCATTCCTCAGTGCCTCTTACTACTAATGATACAACATGACACCTAGAGAACACCGTCGGGTTGAGATTGAATCAGTGATGTTGGAGAGGTTGACATCAGCGCTGAATTCCATAAAAACGAAGTAGCAAATAGATTGCAAGTGTCGGTTTTCTGCAATGCCACATAGATTTTTCCCGATGAGACTGTTTTATGCAGGCGTTTATTGATATTTGAACATAGATCAAGCCTTTACTTCTCTCCAAGTACCTGGGCTGATCAACGAGCAACATTCCTCGCCGAGTTGCCATACATTACTACTCAACTAAATCACCGAAACCAACTAAATCTACAGGTCCTGTCCGTGGCATTTTGCCAACTTCTGCTCTGGTTGACAACAGCCCTGTAACCGTCTAAATGCAGTCATTTAGATACACGCGAGCGGAAACATACTTCAAACTGGACATGGCATTTTTAGATGAGACATTAGTGGAAACATTTTATTGAAATACCAGTTGGGCTATGCACGCTAACGCGCGCGTCACATTAATTAATCAATCAACTCAACTGGATACGCAGCGTAGCGATTATGTAGTTAAAAGCAGCACTCGAAATAGAAGTTGCTTTAATGAATGGTTCACAGAACATTACCTCGTAGGACGGTAAAATAAGCTCATTCTATCACTGCTAACAGTTGGTTGTGCTCTCCATCATTATTAGCAAAGTCTGTTGAAAGAGGCATAGTGACTCTTTATACCTCAAGGATATGGCTTATCAATGAAACTTCTTCTCTAAGGATATATCATTAGTAGAGGCTCCCAGATTATTAGCGGTCGGATGAATTCCGCCATGAATGATATCAAAGCAGAGAGGAACCGTGACCTTTCATTGTATCGCAAACTTCGCTGGGTAGCGGTCGTAAGCAAGAAGTGAACCAAATTTCATAATCGGTCCCTATCAATGCACTTTCCCTTCTTGTCGAATGAAACATATCAAAGAATCAAAGTTAGATCGTAAATATAATAATAAAGGGGCTAGGATTTAATTGGTGATTGAATCTTGTTCTTTAAGACCTCTTTTATCATCCTCCCCCTCTACTCCTATTGATTTTGGTCTCCAATTCCACGGGATCAGGAGCTATAGAATTTCGTTCGGACATTTTTTTTTACGGAAACCTTGCCCCGTGTAGGCGGTGTCCGGTCCTACTACCCACCATAAGTGTTCCCATCCTGCCGCCTATAGTCCTGCCAAGCTTGAACGCCTTAGGGATAAATTGACAATTTTGGCGCAAACCTTGCACCCTGTGGACGCGGCCCGGTACTGCCATCCGCCGTAAATGTTCCCATCCTACCTCCTATACTCTTACCAAATTTGAACGCTCTAGATTCACGGAGACAGTAGTTATGATTTTCCCGCTCCAACATTTAATTTGCGCATACCCCACTCCCAGTGGGTGGAGTCCGGTCCGGTCACCCACCATAAGTGTTCCCATCCTGCCGCCTGTGCTTCTACCAAATTTAAACGTTCTAGGTCCACGGGGACAGAAATTATGAATTTCCGTGCAAACAAACAAACAGACAGACAGACGCGAGCGCTTTATATATAGCAAGGAAGATATGTGTGAAAAATTCTTATCGTAGAACAATCGTGATTAGCCATCAATTTTTACTTACAGCCCTTGTTTTTTGAACGCGTATTTGGTTATACAATGAGGTGAGAGTTACCGATGTGCAGGATAATTCTTTTATGTCCCTGGGACGTCTACTACTAGTTGATCAAGCCGAAGATGGTTTTTGTGATCTTCGAAAGGCTCAGTTGGCATAGCCTATGTCAGTCTTTAATCAAATCACCACAACATATTTACGTGTCAACGAATCCTCATGGTTCGACTCTACGTCCATTTCCAAACACTATTTTTTTAGAGATCTGTATTTTTTATCTCTATCACAAATGAATGGGAGCTGAGTTTCGTCTCAAACTTCTAAAGATGAGCGTAGTTCTAATCGTTAATATTCAGCGAGCTGGCTACTATTGCAAGTTAAACCACTGCTCTTATCTGATGCGCATGTTTATGTTTTCTAGCGGGAAACCTCAGTACCCTGCAAGCAGGCGTCCTTCTCGGCAAGAAGATGAGACTTCAAAGAATTGCTTTTTTTCTTTTCATGCATAACGCTTGAGCATTTGCCATGCATCTACCTAGAGAAACAAATATACCACGCATCGCCGTTTGTGTAGCCTGATAAATCGAAAACTTAAGGAAATCACCCATGTGGATCTACGTTTTTTTTTTCTGAAGCGTGAGGTTTTCTCAGAAATACTGCTCTTATCAGCTGCACGGATATTTGCGGTTCACATACTTTTCGACATAGCAGTGGTAGTGCTATTAGGCATTGTTTCCTTATTAGCAGTGTCATCGATTTCCCTTTCATCTCAGACAAATTTTCATTTGTGATGTTCTAGCTTCTATTATACGATGGTAACTCTTTTAGTGTTGGTAAATTTAATTTCTCTTTCTCAATCTTCATGCTGTGTTTCTTGATTATCTCTTGCGCCTTGGAACAAATCTTCTCTTTGTGTTTGCCTGGATTGAAAACAGACGCAAGGCTGTCAGAAATTGAAGTTTGGCTTGTTGTCGTCTGATTGCGGCTGCCTTTAGTCCATAACTGCGTTTTTGGGACGAGTGAGGGCAAGACCTTCTGAAGTTGGAGTTGGAGTTTGTTCATACGCTTAAATTTCAACATCTGGCCACAGCTACAGTACTTAACAGACTGCGTTTCACTTAACAAATGTTCCTTGTGCAGAGCAATCTAGTGTTCCTCGTGCGGCCGCGCTCATCATGTCACAAATATGATCAGCGTGGTATTACGAGGAACACTGAATTGCTGCACTCTTTCTTCTTCTTTGTGACCGTCAACGCACTATTTTCTTTCAGTTCTCTGTTTGGTGGCATTCGTAACGGGCTCTAAAATTTAGCCTTACAACAAGATTGGTTACACTTCTTTTTGAACACACTAGTGTTTCATGTAGAGTAACTTCTTTGTATCTGAAATGAGGTCGTTTTACGTTATGGAGATATACTCATTCATGATATGCAATAAGGCATGAATCCGAAAACCGAGAGCTTCCTGCGGTAGTGCCGACAAGTCCGTTCCCGAGTGTTGCGTTCAAATTCACATTTGAGCGATGTTTTGTAGTGCGCAGCTCTTGGTTGAGGAACCTGAAAACGTATCATCTCAAAAGGCTTGCTTGCAGAAAATTTCTTTTAGCTTAAGTCATATGTAGTATCATGGAGCTGCTACGATGCCTGCATGACACGCGAGCAGGGCTATACATATTCGCAAACGGATCGTTGCCATACGTAATAGGTCTTTACTAGCAGCTTAGTTGTTTGGTTGGTGTTATTGATTTTCCTCGAAATCGTTTATTTCCATACCCTTTCCATGCTCCACAGCCATCCATCTCATGGAATGGTTTACATTGAGGAGCCTCTCATTCGGTGATGAACAACTTATATCGCTTCTATGAATTTTTCGAAGATTTCGATCTTTTGTCGTAGCATTACCTGGCTGTTCGTTTGTATATCGCATACTCATTTTCGCACTTGTTTCCAGGGGGAGCATTCAGTAGAACCTCCACGAAATGAGGCATGTCGGACTTGTAATAAGTGACACCTTAGTTTCACAGGAACTCATCAGAAACCATGTCGTAGAATTTGTCATCAACGAACAGGTAAGGGGTGCATGTAGTGCATTCGCTACTATTACACCGTAGCGATGTCGTTTCTTTCAGAATGAATACAGCCATTTGCTTGCCAGTGTTGCGGAAGCGGCATTCCGATTTGAAGCCAACGGGACCTTAGATTTGGCGTTTGTAAAAAATCAGAGGTTGGTATTTTTCTTTGAAAAGCCAACATCTTCCTGGTTCTTCATTTTCAAATGTTCTTTTTCAAGACGTCGGGCGGAACTTCCTCTGCTGTTCGGCGATGTTATCGAATGGAGTGAGGCCGATATGAAAAATAACAGAATTATTTTGAAGTTCCGAAGAATGCCTGAGTTGTTCGAGCACCGTGTCTACGACCAAAAGTTTCAGGTTACCTTAGCATTAATACTGCTTTGACTCTGTGATGCTAATTTTCTCGTTATGAATTTTACAAATCGTCGAAAACTCTTCAAACTCTTCGTACCCGAGTTTGCGCTACCATACAGCCATTTCTGGCCTAAAATATAAAAGAACAACTACATAATATTGAATTGTCCACAACACAAGCGAAATAGTGGACTAAAGAACCACTGTATTATGGTCATGATCCTTAATAATCAACTTCGTATGCTGTGAACACATTTGTGCTATGCACTTGTTCTTTTTTTATAAATGCAGATCGAGAGTACTATACCTTGTGTGTTTTTTTATTCACATGTTCATGGATCCCAGGATTAAAGTGATTTTGAAATTCTAGGAAGTCTCGCCTTTCTGACGATCCTTAGAATGCAAGTTGGTTACCTTTTTAGAGTAACACTTCAGATTAGCTCTAACCTTTGAGAAAAAAATTGCAGGAATGCGATACCCTCTTCCAATTTTCTTTGCCAAACAGGGAATATGAGGACCTGTTCAACAAGGAAATGATTTGTGTAACATTTGCTGCATTTTTTTTTTCATTTTGCAGATACTAGTCAGCGGAGTGGTCTCCCCGATAGACAAGTTTCACTTTTGGTCTGAGTACTTCCCACATGTGCGACTTGGTTAGTTCCTATACCCCATTTACTCCACACTGGAGCAATCTCACTACTTTGGATATTGTAGGAAATGTTCCGTCTTCAATGGTTCAGGTATGAAATCTTCGGAGGAAGTGTTACCTAATGTAGGCGTAGCAGCGTGGCTGAACTTATGCACTGATGAGGATGGTAGATTCTGTGTCGAATTCGATTCATTCGAAAGAGTTGAACACGAAGCGCGTATTATTGCTGCAGCGGTACATAGTACTTCTTTTTAATCATTTCTTCTCTTTCGATGACACCATTTTTGAACATTCTGTAGCCATGGAATCGAAACAACCCTAAATATACCACGCTGGCTTTACCTTCGCATGATGATGGCCTAGAGAGCCAGATCTTGTTACCTGATTCTCTCACGGAAAGGCCACAATGGCAGCAGGTATTGTTTGTTACATTACGTGCTTTCTTCATGCTTTATTCTCTGTTTCAGGAGGTTTTCAATCTCGAGGGTATTTGCACAGGAAAAAGGCTGATATTCTGCAGACAATTGTCGTCCTATGAAATTGTTGTCGCTCTGATTAAAAATGCGAAAGAAAGCATTCCTTTTGGAATAGGTAGTTGTATTTTTTTCGTCTCCTGTTCTGTTCTAGCGATGCTGTTACAAGGAAATTTCAGGAGTTAGTTGTGAGTTCAGTGCGGTATGGAATGAGTATGAAAAGAGATTCATTGTAACAAAGTACAAAACTAAGGGTTTACCGAGTCGTTTAGGCTCAAATGGACTGGTGCGTTCGTCTATAGTATGAGGTACACATTCATCTATTGGTGACACAATAACAACTTTTCTTCTCTTTTCCAGCTTAGGACATCTGTCAAAGCTGTGGAAAACTACCCCGGTCTCTTCAAGAGCGATCAATTTGGTCTCATAGATGACCCTCGCGGTGTTCTTGCTTTATTACATCTCTCAGCTTATAAACGCAGCTCTGTTGTGGTGGGTCCCATCGGTTACAAGAATCTCGGTTCTGCGGCGAACAGTCCAACTGCCAATTTGAATTCAGGTCACACTGGAGGATAAACCGGTTTATCAGTCAGACATGCGGTTCCGGATTGTTGACGTTCAGCATGACAAAGCACCCAAACTAGAGAAGTGGATGGAAGAGAGCGAGGTATTCATTACTTGGCGTTTATCTCTTAACGTAGAAAGGCTTGCCATTACCATACCTTTTCTCTCCTTTGTGCAAAACGTTGGGGCACAGCAACAGTGGAACATAGGCGAGTGAGTGCATAAAAAGATTGCACATAACGTTCTTTCATATTTGGAACCATTTTGTTTCTTCAAGTAAAGAATTCATTAAATTTGGGTAATGGCTCTTTGTCTCTGTCAAGTTCGAAAATTTTTCAATTAGTTAATTGGTCTGCTTCTTTGCCTCAGCTCAACTCCGTGATCTTTTTTACGATTTTTTTTGGAGATCACCATAGAAGATTCTGAAGGAGTGGTAGTGGATGCTGCAACGGTCTATTCTAAGGATCATGGAAATATATTCTTCGAGTCAGTTGGTCCTAAAAGTTTTAACTGAGTTGTTTGTGTTGGCTGACCTACCAAAAATTAATTTGATGCTGTGACATTCAGTGTTCCTGAAGAGCTCCGTAGCAGCTTGTCACCTGGGAAATTAGTGAAGTTCTCAGCACAGTATCAGCACAACAACAAGGTGAACTGTTCATTCGTTCCAGCAGCCGTATTGCCACTTTGTTTTGGCAAATGGAATGTTCTGTAAATGGATTAACTGTTTGTATGTAATTCATTTCAGCGGTGCATAATCTCCAAGATTGTTTTGTTGCCTGATGATGAGGTTTCCTCTGTTGAAAAAATTCTGTCGCACGATCAAGAAGAATGTCAGGTATAATTTTATGACCTCTATTACTGAACCTTAAGACTTCATACTAACATCTATTCTATGGGTGTTACCTGGATATGTTGAAAACTAGCACAACCTCAGAAGCAGATCAATTCGTTACAATGAATAAACCTAACAATCGCATTCAGTAGTCTGTTGTTACTTAAGATTGGCTAGAAATGAGAGGCGTAGTAATACAGTGAACCATCAGAAATAAGCTTCTAACCATGGTATTCAGCTACGAGAGGTAGAACCTTTCATTGCTGAATGCCATTTTTCATAACCCCTTTACAAAGCGCTAACGAGATCGGTCACTGTCTTTGCAGCTTCAACTTCCTATATGGGACATATAGCAAATTGGTGCTGTGATCTGTTTGACATATTTTTTTCTTTTTTTCAGTGCGGTTGGAAGCGAGGTATTGCTTACTGAGCCATTGCATAAATCCCTCTACTACATCCTTGATCTTTGCCTACGTCGATAGTTGTTAACTGCGGGTGGGCGTAGGGCTTAGATTAGGCCTTCAAATACCTTGCTACCACATATCAGTTCGGTCTTATATGCAAGTATAACAGAGGCCCCGACGAAACGCCTTTTCGCTTTGCTCTCCTTATATACTGCAATTCTGGCTTTAAATCGATCTAAACTCGGGCCAATCCAGTGTAGCTTAACGGCAAAGTTTTCATCCAATACTAAATATGCGAGGTGAACCATAATCGTTACTTGCTGATTGGAGTGCTCGTGCTTTACTGGGCGTGAACAGCTATAACCTGGGTGTGAGTCGTTAGTCACGACTGAGATTACTTCGCGCTGAGATGCGAAGTGACCTCAATCGTAACTGACCTCATCTTATTACGCGTCTCCCCTTGATCGTAACTAACCTTATCTTCCCCTTGATCGTAACTAACCTTATCTTACTTATGAGAAGGATGGCAGACGATAGGAATGATGAAAACAGAAAACTCCAAGAAGTTAGTTTTTCAACGTAAAATTTCCATGGTCTTTGGTTTGAAGAGTTTTATTACCATATAGGATAGAAGAATTCCATAGTCATAAATAGATAGATATAAAACAACATTTACAGAAGCAACGTAGTTGTTTGATATTGGGACATCTCGTGTTCGAAAGGTCATTGAACGCCAGCCGGCTGATCACTTAGGCCATTTCACCCTTCTCACTATTATTACAATACTTCAGTTTAAATTCAGCACATTAAGGAGTGGTCATCAGCTACTATTTAACCTGGTGGTTAATTGATTTATTAGGGTGTCCCAAAAGTTTTGAGAAAATTCAGCCGCTTTTTTCAACACAAAATAACTACAGCAGCAAACTTAGATCAGTGATCAGGATAGTGGCCCTTCTTAGCCGCAGTGCCTCTCCATCAACCGAACAGGGCATTGACGCCATTGCTCCAGTTTGACGAGAGGCATGACGCAATTCATTCATCTACCATCCACTTGACCTCTCGACAGTTGGTGAATTTTTTTTCTGTAGAGCAGGTATGTGGGCTCCTGATAGTATTGTAGTCATAATGGA
>UZAF01017603.1:18070-42114 GCA_900617895.1 Haemonchus placei
CGGAGCAAATCGCATCCAAATTGAGAAGTTTTGCATAATGGTGTCCAAATTCGTGACGAACAAGACCATTTGATTTGAGTGTTTAATCATTATTTTTAGATACTTCCTATTAGAAAAAATAGGTTTCTTTACATTTTATTGGATTTTTTGTTGAAATTTCTATCGTCTAGCTTGAAAATAAAGTTTCAAACTAAAGACCATGGGAATTTTATGTTGAGAGACTAATTTTCTTGAGGTTTCATTTTCTCATCATTCGCCATCACTCTCATAAGTAAGATGAGGTTAGTTACGATCGAGGGGAGGCGCGTGATTAAGATGAGGTTAGTCACGATTGAGGTCACTTTGCACCTCAGCGCGAAGTAATCTCAGTCGTAATCAAAATCGCACACCCCTATGACCTAGAGGACACAGTACGAGAATACTCAGCATATATCACCCCTACGCGAGAATCTGGCTGGCAAAGTTCAGAAACTCGGACGAGGGGGAACCAGTGTTACTCTCCGATGTGGAGAGGAAAACAACCGCTAGTCTTTCTCTTATCTGACTACAACGGGGGCACAAGCTTCTCATTAATCTCATCACTGGAGGAGGAAGGAGACAAGTAGTATGGCAGGTACGAACCATGTGAGGAAGAGACAATGGTGAATAGGGAGAGGAGTCAGAACTAGTCGCGTAGTGCAACCGGCACTACAATATGTATTTCTTTGCTACTGCTGGTTTGGGAGCAGTTGAAACGTCTTAATTCTTAGTTTCAAGTCATTATTTGCTAAATTTAGCTGGGCTCCCTGTGAAGCCTGCTTTTTCGGTTATGTTTGTAGCATTCTTCATGCATGACCTAGTTGAAGCACGTAAAAAGAAAGCCTTGGAGCAGCAACTTGCTCTGGTATTAGGTTGATCAAAAAGTTTTGATAGGGTTTTTTGAAAGCTCCTAAACTTCCGATTATTAATTGATACCAATGATGTACCATATGATAGTGATGGAACATTCTAGAACCTTCTCTGTAATGAGTACATATAGGCGCGCTTCCCACACTGGTTTAAGTCACCATGCTCGATACATCATCTTCTACCAGTAACGCCGCGGCATCGGAGCGACGGCAACCGTTCGCAACATCAACAACGTATAGCAGTAGGACACCATTTCTATCACTACAGTCCATCGCTGGTTCGTTCGCTTCAAGGAAGGAGACACGGGTTTCAGAGACAAGCTTCGGTCGGGACGCCCTTCGTCATCGACGACTCCGTCATTCTCGACACCTTCAAAATCCTGCCTTCATCTCAAGAAGTTTCTTTTTTGCTGTTTCTGGGATTCAGGAGGAATGCTGTAATACGAACTGCTCAAGCAAGGTCACACCGTCACCGCTCTTTATAACGCTGGTCAGTAGCAGAATCTTGAGGAAGCCATTCAAGTAAAACGGCGTAGACGAACTTTCGTGCACCTCCTCCATGACAGGCTGGGCCTCACATAGGTAAAGAGACCCGTGCAAAATTGGCCGAGCTAGGCTGAAGCACGGTTCCACCTCACCTTATTCATCTGATATTCTGCCTTCAGATCACTTGTTAAGGCCCTTCAATGATTTCCTAGCAAACAAAAAAAAACATTTCCTCAGCTGTGACAACCTTGAAGAAGTTGTCGGTGACCTCTTTGACTCTCAATCTTCCCAGTTCTATGAGAACGGGATTGCTGATAGGTCCGATAGGTGATACAATGTTATATCTAACGATGGCTACTATATTGTTGGTTGGCTTGCATTGTTTGCTGTGTTGTAAAATAAAACAGAAAAGGATCTCGACCATGTCAAAACTTTTTGATCAACCTAATACAACTCCTCGACCCCTTTTTTCTGGCGACTACGCTCTGAGTCTGAGGTTGTGCAGTTAAGCTAAAGCGCCGAAATATTTTTCGTTCAAACTGATAACGTCTACTGCTTCTGGCTATGCTGTGCTGCAGTCCATTAGTGTTCGTAATTTAAACTTTGAATAAATTATGAGAAATTCTCTATTTTGAATCTTTTTCCTCGTATTTTAGAGAGTGTTCCTGATTGAAGCGATGCGACCGAAGTATTTTCGTAGTTGTCTTGAGAGCTCTGTATTCGGTTTGGTAGCACTTGGTTCGCATATCACACTTCCACGCAATAAAAGCTCTAAGTAAGTGATGTAGTGTTTTTCCAAAAATAGTTGTCACAACAAAGAAATTTAATAACGGAGGAGGATAATTAAGTGTGTCTCGCTTTGAAGTTCTATTAACAGTCACGATGTATCTTGAGAATACGGCAGAGTCCGGCACAAGTATGACTGGCGGCGTGAAGGGCAAGGATTACGGAGTGGAGGTGGTTGAGGTGAAACCATTCACTAATGAAGAAGTATCCAAGCACTAAGCCAAGAAATGACATGAAGAAAAAACATGCGAACTCCGTCACTATGTTTCTGCGCCTTTTTCGTAACACCTTTGTCACCGCATTTATGCCCCACTCTGTACCTCTGAGAATTTTGATTAGAGACTTACCTTTATAATAGCTGAGGTTCATAATTGTAAACGTACCAAGCGCTGATGTGCGTCATGACTCCCTCGTTGTTTATAACGGCGGAATCCCTATATTTCAAGACTGCGGATCTCCTGCTTCAGTAGCACCATGGGGCAATCGGAGTAACAGTTGTGCTTTATATTTATATAGATTTCCATTTCGTTTTTTATCGTATCCCCTAGTTTCCCGGCAGTTCATTTGGATGCGTGCAGAAAGGGTATGCTTCCTTTAATAACACTTCTCTCAATTTTTACTTGGTATCAGTAAACCACCTTTTGAACTGAACTTTTTTGTAATCTTCTCAGTATTCTCTGCATTAACACCCTAATCCTAGGCTCTTGGTTTGTGGTTGGTTTTGGTAATTTTCTATTTCAAACTATAAGTTATATCAGTCGGGTATGCCACTTTGTACCCAACTGATGTTACTACTATATTCCTAGCTATACTCCTCCCTATGACGAAGACGGAATGCTAACTGCCTTGCCGTTCCTCTCCCTAGAATTAATATTACGTTACTCATCGGCAGAGGGCTTCCCGCGTTTGCGTGGCCACTATAGCTTCGATACAGTAAAGTAGAAAAGGTCGGCATAAACAGAGCACTGTACAGATGTTCGGTACCAGTGACGCCTATGCTTGTGATTACGGAGTCTCGATTTGTTACTTTTGATCTTAACAGTAATCACCCATTCAGATTGGATTTTACTTTTGTTGTTTATTCTAGCACGATAACTTTTCTACGACTTGTCTACTGATGATAACACCATTGTTAATAGTCGTTATCCTTCTTCATGGGTATATGCACTAATTCAGATTCTTAAGTTGATAGATATTGTCACAACTGATAGAAAACGAAGTAAAAAACTTTTATGAAGAGAAGACATTACCCATTATTGATTCGGATACCTTGATGCGTGGCGATGATAATCCAGTAGCAAGGCATGAACCAAATTTTATTCTCCTTCTATTCTATTCTATTCTTTTCCAAGTTTAGTTCCTTCGGAACTAAACTTGGAAAAGGCTTCAAATGCAGGTATTGCCACTGTTTGCCACACTATTCTGCTATCCTGACTCATCGTTGAAGACCACTAAAGTGTCACAGCTACATGTTTATATAACCGTTTATTGTTGTCATTTCTGTCATCCGTTATTTTCAGTCAGTCCGCTCTACTCACACCACACAACGTATTAGCAGGGCTTTATTGTTAACATGAATTGACTCTTGCATCCCAAATGCCATTGTCAGCCGTTATTGTTGGTTATTTATCCATACAACAAACCATTCGCAATACCGACACATCTCACGTCACGCTAAAATGTGTCAAGGTTTCACTGTGAACGCCGTAGGCGGAACAAAGTCCGTAGCTTTTCTGTGGTCTCTTATCAGCTTTATCAGTTTTCATCAAAATGCCATCATTTGCACGATCCCACCTCATCCAATATCACAAACGGCCAAGGCTCCTCTAACAATACGGACGAGGCAGCCATTCTGGTAAATGACTTCTGACCAGGGCTGATCTTCAACTTCCCATGGAACTATCAGTGAAGACCCAAACTTTGCACAGTGTTTTTTTTTTCAGAGTGCCTTTTTCCAGTGAGAGCTCTCACGTCATTTTCTAATATTTATTCTAGTAGACATCTCAATCACCCCATCGTTTACGCTGACCGTGCGTAGATAAGACCCTTTTGCACACAATTTATTTGAATTTCTTAGAGGACGGTATGATTTCTGACTTCATACATGAAGACTAAACATTAGTTCAGGTGCAAGTCTCGATGATCTGCCCTGTCGAAATATTGATCCACCCTCATGTACCATATTCATTCCTAAGACAATTGGCTCATGTGTATGCCTCTACAGAGGCGGAAACTATGTACAGGGTATCCGAAAATTATTGGTACCGATTATAGCAATATATTTGAAATTTCTCAGCTGCGAATGGAATTGGAATTTCTATGCGCTAACTAACACTATGTGCTACAACATACTACAGTCGCATTTCAAAATATCCCCTATGAGCGCGGATAGAAGTCAAAGTTTGCTCTCGACTTGATCGCATGTGGCACGCAGGTATCCTTCTCCATTTCTTCCCAGCCGTTCTTCAGCTTTTGCATTCTAGGACTCCAAACTGGGATTGCAAACTCGACAGGTCCTCTTCTAGTCAGGAACCATTCGTGGGAGACAAGTGAGCCAAGTTCTGGAAAATAGGTGTCATTGTCCATGGTCCCGATGACCCCGAGGGACCATGGACGATGACACCTATTTTCCAGAACTTGGCTCACTTGTCTCCCACGAATGGTTCAGCTTGGCTCTATGGGCTGGAGTAGCGTCCTGCTGGGACTACGAGATGTTTCAGAAAACGTAGTCGAATCAGTGCTTCATTACTTCCATCAGTACGCGCTTTGAGTACTGTCTTGGTCAATTTTCATACCTGCACCGAGGAAACCACGCGCGGCTTACCCTTGCCAGTGAGCTCGAAAAACAACGTTTCACTGTTCTTATAGCAACCTTTTTGTGAGATATTTTACGCTAAATGTTTCTTTCCGGAACGACAACGTTTTGATCGTTGAGAGTTGGTTTTATCGTAAAACAATTTTTGGCCAGAGAAAACGACGGAGCGTTGCGTGTCATCACTCAAGTGGGTCTGCGACTTTCTGCATTTTTTGGCCCTGCAGTGTCTGTTGAGATTGGAATTGAAGCGAAATTTCTGCATACGATAGGAATGGCAATGAAGCTTCTACATGACAATCTTCCATCGCGATAACTCTTGTGAGCCGTGCCCGTTGACTTCCTTTTGATGGGTCACTCATGATCCCGACCGTTTGGCAGACCGACCATTTTAATAGTCCTATCTTCAAGAACATTCTACCTTTCTACCTTTCCTGGTTTGTCTCTGATTCAATCTTCTTTTCCATATCGTTTGATAACCTTCTATACGGTTATTATAAAAATCCCAAGGAGTTTCATAATGCCCTTCCACCTCTCGCGTGTCAATGATTGCAAATGGCATTGAATCAGCCTCCTCCATCTGAAAGATACTGGGAGCTCCACATCAGTAACCATGCATACTGCAAGGAAACCTTTTGCAACTATTTAATGACAGATAGTGTAAATTTGATAAATTATTTCTACCTTAGAATTTTCTGAATTTTGGCGCCAATAATTTTGGGACACCCTGTATAAGTTGTGAAATTTGTGAACAACGTAACTTGTCTCCCTCACATATGTAGCTTTTGGTTGTTTCATCATTGTTGAATTTTTCAGGCGTCTTATTGCAAGGCGATTTCTCTCACGGTTTCAGTATTAAAAACAGAGAAAAGTCATATAAACTACAATTAGTATCAGAGGAGGGTAAAGCTTTCTTTCGAAGAAAAAAATCCCCTCTAGGGGAATACGGGACGGTTCGAATTACCCCTCTAGGCAAGTTTCTAGTAGGCTTCATCTTCTCGAAAAAAATTTGATGGAAATCCAGTCCATTCTCGACTAAGTAGGGCAGGAAAGGGTAAATAGCGCCAAAACCACGTTAGCCAAAAACTGCGACGAGGCCGGTGAATTACCACAAGTGACGGGCGAAAGCACTACCTCTGCGCCACGTAGGCGCTTGCTGCGATGCGGACAATTGCACCCTGCGGACATCAGTAAGCAAATTTTGAAAGCTTCTGCATTGCACATTACTACAGCTGTTGCCAGCTGTGCATTTTTACATCAGATAAAACTTCGGAATTGACTTTCATTTAAAGGTACAATTCAAGAAAGGGTGAAAATGTAGTTGGGGGTGCCGAGCCCTTTTGTGCTCTGCGTCTCTCAATTCTTACTCTATCTAACCATCTTACTCATCCCGAAGCTTCTCCCTTTTAAAAGTTAAGGAAGGAGCTACGGCGTGGGTGAACCAATTGGATGTTCTTACACCATCCCAGCTTTTTCCACGAGATAATCATTTCTCCCACCCCGGAGCGTCTCCCCTGAATTTTAGAAGCACTGGAACCACCTCTGCGCTCTAGCGCGGTCTCTATGCACTCTACTTCCTGGCGTCAAGGACGAAGAGCACAAAGGGACGGTCTCGACGCCCACCGATGCTTGACACTTCCAAGAAAGGGCGTGTTTGCAGCCTCGTAGAGACTAAAGTCGTTAAAAATGGAACACGTCTGTCGTAAAAAAAGCCAACTGCTGCATGTGATTCATGTGTCAAACTACACGACTAAAGCAGATGATCAGGACGACATACAGATTCTCAGTAATCCGACCTTTATTCCTGCCAGGAACACTAGATTATGATGCAACACATCAGGGTGGCTACAAATCTCAAAAACGGGATTCTCGCCCCAAACTTTCTTGTAATTATCCGAGTGTGAAAGCTGTAGGCAAATGTAATACTCTCATCGAACATCGTGTATCGTTATTAGTAACTAACGCATACTGCTCTGTTGTGGCGAAAACTTTTCAAAACTTCCCCTTCATCTCAAACACTTATCCAACCAATGGTTCCTTCAAAGGTTACCTTATACAGGGTGTCCCAAAATTATTTGCGCCAAAGTTCAGTAATTTTTAAGNCCGTATAGGAGGCTATTAAACGAGATAGAAAAGAAGATTGAATCAGAGACAAACCAGGAAAGATAGAAAGGTCGAATGTTTCTGAAGATAGGACTATTAAAATGGTCCGTATGCCAATCGGTCGGGATCCTGGGTGACCCATCAAAAGGAAGGGAACGGGCACGGCTTACAGGAGTTATAGCCATGGAAGAATGTCATGCAGAAGCCTCACTACCATTCCTATCGTATGCTCCAATCCCGATCTCAATAGACTCTGCAGGGCCAAAAAATGCAGAAAGTCGCAGACCCAATTAAGTGATGACACGCAACTCTTCGTCGTTTTCTCTGATCAAAAAATTTTTTGCGATAAAACAATCCCTCAACAACCAAAACTTCGCGTTCCGGAAAGAAACATCCAGCGTGTAATACCTCACAAAAAGGTTGCTATCAGAACAGTAAAATGATGTTTTTCGAGGAAATCACTGGCAAGGGTAAGCCGCTAGTGGTTTCTTCTGTGCAGGCGTGAAAGTTGACCAAGACCAGTACTCAAACGACGTACTAATGGAAGTAAATAAAACATTGATCCGACTACATTTTCCGAAACATCTCATAGTCCTTCCAGCAGGACGCTACTCCAGCTCACAGAGCCAAGCTTGCCCGCGAGTGGTGCCGACGACAGCTGCCCGACTTCATTGGTGAAGAGGAATGGTCATCCTATTTTCCAGAACTTAACTCACTTGAATCCCACGAATGGTCCCTGATTAGAAGAGGACCTGTCGAGTCTGCAGTCCCAGTTTGGAGTCCTAGAATGCAAAAGCCGGAGGACGGCTGGGAAGAAATGAAGAAGGATACCTGCGTGCCACATGCGATCAAGTCGAAAGCAAACTTTGAATTCTATTCGCGCTCACGGGGGATATTTTGAGATGTGACTTTAGCATGTTGTAGCACATAGTGTTAGCTAGCGTTCATAGAAATAACATCGTCTTTCGCAGTTGAGAAGTTTCAAATATATTGCTATAAACCGGCGCAAATAATTTTGGGACACCCTGTAGTTCGAAATGCTCTATTACTATTGCACAAATTACTTCAAATTGTACCTTTAATGGCTTATAGGTTCACTGTGTGGGTCACACGATCAGTGCCGGAGACAGAAGCCGTTCGATCCGCCCGCACACCATTTATGGTTTTGTCAATAGGAGATCAAGAACCGCCGGATTATGTACGGATTTAGACTTTTCCTCATTAATACGGATTTCGACTTTTTATCATCATTCTTGATATTTATCTTTTTCTATATGATTAACTTTTGTTAAAACAATCAGTTAGTATATTTTAAACAGCAGTCCTACCTTCAGTATGAATTTTTGCATATTTTTTCACCGTTATAAGATTTTGCTCGTTTTTTGCATACGATCATAGATTCAACTTTTTTAAGTTGCTCTCTCCTCCCGAAGATGTCACATCTCTGATTGTTCCGGAATCGCCTCAAGAAGAACCTGTCACGGTACCAGAAAAACCAAAAAAACGGGACAAAAATGAAATACAAGCTGCTATGGAACGCTTAGGACTCACAGGGGTAACTAAATTATTTCCACTAAACAGGTATCAAAAAATTCATTAAAAGGTTTCATCGCAGGACACGGAGCCGACAATCATCCACTCTGCGGAGTGTACGGATACGAGCTGTGCCACTGATTGCCCAACAATGAGTGCGGTTATGATGCTCACAGAGGAGGTATGTACCATTGTGTATTGCTTACATCAAATAATGTTGCAAATGTAGGTGGAGGACTTATGGGAAATGTTGTCGGCAAAAAACCCCACGTTCTTCACAGAATGTGTCAACAAATTGTTTACGTGATCCGTTCAGGTGCTTTTACATTCTTTTGGTTTTGCTTGTTAAGTTTGAGTTTGGCTAATGGGTACTGTTTTTGTTGACTTGTTCATGGATTTATGGCTTTAACCCGGTGCTCACTAATCGTTATTGAGGAAAGTAGCGTATTTATAGTTTTAACGAAACGCCTCTTATTCTCTGTTCAGTATAGAAGTGTATATGATTGTTTACGTGTATGCTTACAAATAAACTGTCTCTTGTAAACATATATTCCGCAAGAGATTAGGTTCGGCTGGAGGTTTCTTTGATGTGTTTCTCAATGTCCTGATCATCACGACGACAATTATTAATCCTTCGCCTCATGACTGGCTGCTTTTATAGTGAGCGAGCCGCCGGGGACTACTCGTCCGTCGATATCGGCCAAGATTCAGCTCACGGGCCGGACGGCGGACCATGAAAGCAGCCAGTGATGCCAAAATATCATTGTTGCAACGGCCTAAATGTTGATGTATTTTGACCATTTTAGCTGTCACTCCTTAGCGACTTTTGGTTGGCCCGCAAATGTTAGTTTCAGTCCAGTAACAAATTGCATTTTCAAATGAGTTCCCCAAACCATATGAAATATAGAAGTCCAACTTCCCCTGATGATTTTCTCACCACGCACCTTCACACCGACCTAACAGCGGATCAAGAATAGCCAGTGATATTCCGTAGTGTGGTTTAACGCAGCAAAAGTCTATAATGTCCAAGTATCATGGCATGATGTGGAGACAAAGTATTTACATATTGTAGTGCAGTGCGAGTGGGTGAAAGTCGTACTTCCTTGTGAATCGATTTCGGGAACGTATCCTGCTATTTACTGACATCGTCTCTATGTTGTTTGACGATTTCTGTTTAAATCGAACATAATTGTTTGGACGATGTGTTCTATCGTGAACAAAATAATGGTCAAGTGGAAGGGAACTCCCTACTTTTCGGTGGTTTGCAGCATGAAGCAATCAATCTACATCCTGGTTTTCTACCTGATTAACATTTGGATACCTCAGCTTGCTCATTTAACTAACCTCAAGAAACCGCACCCACATCGCAATTTTGTGCCAAAGACGATAAACGTTCCAGAATGTGGCAGGTCCTTGCTCCCGAAAGTGGCTCTCGGTGGGTATTGATCCTGGATTTGATACTCGAATGTAAGAAGAAGACAGTGCACTACTTCACCTCCATAAGTTATAAATATTTATTACCTTCATAACACGAAAAAATGAAACAAAAGGGAAACCGTATCAATGAGACGATGAATGGGACTCAAAACCCCTGATCACAACAGACCACTAACAATTACAACAAAAAGGTAGGTCACACAGAATATTGCACCGTTGTAACAACGACCTAAAGCTCAGAGTGCTCTTCCTCCACTTTGGTTTCTTCCGTGGTTGATTCGGCGTCAGCTTCTTCAGAAGCATCTTCGGCCTCTTCAGTTTCTTCGATGACCGGTTCTGCCTCAACTTCTGCGTCAGCGGCCACATTGAGTGACTGCCGAAGAACTGACTCAATGCGTTCAGCAAAACCAACCTTAAGAAGTGCTATATGAGAATGAAACCAGACAACTCTATCACTATTGGACGGCAGCCAAGCAAACCTGGTCTTTGAGAGAGAATCCTGATCGGAGGGTAGCAGTTTCGAATAAAAGAAGAGCAGTATCCTTGGCTTTTTGATCCTCTTTGTCTTCAATAACACGTCGAAGTAGCTCCTTTACTACTGGATGTCGGGGATTGATTTCGAAAGTCTTTTTCTGATTTGCATAGAAGTCTTGCGAAGGGTCCTTGGCTTTAGCATAAGCTTGGCTTTTCATGATACGCTCCATATTTCCTGACCAACCGTAGGTCGATGCCACCAGTGCTGATGGGGATTTCACGAGTCGTTGTGAAACGACGGCTTTCTCAATTAAACCCTGAAAAAAAAAAAGAAATACAGTTTATATGGTAGAAAACAGTTAATTTATGAACAAACACGGCCTAAGAATAAACAACAAAATGTACCTTCAGCCCAGTATCCTTCAGCCAAGATGTAAGAGGTTCAAATTCTGTCTCGAGATTCTTGTGAGCCTCCTTTGCTTGCTCGGATTCATCGATATTCACTCCTTCCTAGAAGAACTTTTATTTTCTTAAAAATATAGAAAAAAAGTTTTTTAAGCAAAGTCAATACAATAGACACCATAAGCGCTACTATAATGAAATATTTCCTTCTCGTAATCTATAAGCATTTGAAAAGGATTGCAGGTGGTACCTTAGCAACGTTCTGGAACTTCTTTCCTTCGAATTCTGGCATTGATTGAATACAGTACTCATCAACAGCTTCCGTCAAGTATAATACCTATAACATATGGAACTATCAAAAGAAATAAAACATAGATCAACTAAAGAACGTTATCCACCTAAAGCCTATTAGTTCCGAATTGTAAGATTGAAATATAGTTATTTACAAAGATGCGCTCACTTCGTATCCCTTTGCAATAAGACGTTCAACGAATGGTGAGGTCTCAACCTCCTCACGAGATGTTCCTGCCATATAGTAGATTTTATCTTGTTTTTCCTTCATACGCTCAACATAATCGGTTAAGGAAGTTAACTTCTCCTTGTCTGCTGACGAAGCGAATCTGAAAATTATTTTTTTATGATCAGGTATCGTCAACGATATCAAATCCTCTCTGCAGGATACTTACCGGAGAAGTTTAGCGAGCCTGATTCGGTTGCTTGGATCCTCCATGACTCCTAGCTTGATATTTGTGCTGAACTCCTTCCAGAAATCATCGAACTGTGTACCTTCCAGCTTTTTCAACATATCCAGTACTTTTCGCACCAATTTCTTTTTGATTACTTTCAGAAGTTTATGTTGCTGGAGGTTTTCACGAGAAACGTTGAGAGGAAGATCATCTGAGTCGACAATACCTCGAATGAAGGCGAGATACTTCGGCATCATATCAGCAAAATCATCAGTGATGAACACCCGACGTACGTACAACTTGATATTTTCGACAACCTTCCCGTAATTTTGGAACATGTCACTGGGAGAAGTTTTGGGCACATAAAGAATCGATCTGAATGACACTTCACCTTCAGCTGAAAAGTGCACGTGGGTGAGGGGCTTATCAAAGTCCTTCGTGATGCTCTTGTAAAATTCATCATATTCCTCCTGTTCCACTTGACTAGGCTTCCTCATCCAAATTGGTTTCACGTTGTTAACACGTTCCCAGTCCCAAGTTGTCTTCTCGATCGTCTTGGTCTTCTTTTCTTCCTTTTCCTCCTCAACTGCGCCATCCTCCTTCTTGCCATCTTCCTCAATTGGCTCAGTTGGCACTTCTACCATTTCAGTCTTGGACTGCCACAAAAAGATGCTGAAGTTAATGAACTGCGAATATTTGTGCACTAAGTTCTTCAACGTGTCCGGCTCCAGGAAGTCCTTAGCTTCTTCCTTCATGTGTAAAGTGATTTGCGTTCCGCGTTTCAAAGTGGGTCCACGTGGGTCTTTCACAATAGAGAAGGAGCCGGAATCAGATTCCCAAATATACTGTTCATCATCATTACTCTTCGTGGTAACCACTACGCGATCAGCTACCAAGAAAGCCGAGTAGAAACCAACTCCAAACTGTCCGATAAGCTCCTAAATTTGAATTATTCCATTCATTTCTTGATAATCAAATATCGTACTTCGAACTGACCTGTTGAACATCCGCAGACGTTGAGGTATCCATTAACTTCTGCAGGAATTCCGCAGTACCTGACCGAGCGATAGTTCCAAGGTTGTTCATGAGCTCTTCCTTAGTCATTCCGATACCCGAATCAACGATATGCAGGAGTTTATTCTCCCTGTCAGCCTCAAATAACAACATTTATGGTCAATTGAAAAAAAAATTCTGAATGGAATCCCGAAAAAACGTACGAACGTAATAGTACTTAAAAAGTCAACTTACTTTGATTCTTATACTCATATCCTCGTTAGTTTGGAGGGCACTAGGATCGGTCAAAGAAATTAATCGGATTTTATCCAATGCATCAGCAGCATTTGATATGAGCTCTCTGAGGAAGATTTCCTTATTACGGTAAAGCGAGTTAATGATCAGTTTCATCATGCGATTCACCTAAATAATTGTAGTTACCATCAACTAACTAATAAGTTCAGCGCTTTGATTGTCCTGATACAAACCTCCGCCTGGAATTCGTGTTTCTCAGCTTTCGTTTGCAACTCTTTGACTTGCTGAGGCGAAAGTCCCTCCAGTTTAATCGTCTCCTCATCACTGCAAACATTATTGAATTATTTCCATTCGAATTCATTGAAAAGGTACTCTCCCGATTTTGCATAGTGACAAGTATAGCCTACGAATTTATGTAGCTGCTCTACTGCAGAAGACAGGTTAGTAATGACTGCCAGTTCGATCGATATTACTCCATCGATTGATCGAAATTTCCGTGACAATGTACACAACTACGCTATGCTGCATAAGTGCGATCACTAACATCTCCACCTTCTGAGCGCACTCTCAAAGTAACTACCCTAACTTGCGGTGGATTCTCTGGGTCACTACCTCTGTCATAATCATGTAGAATGGCGGACGGACAAACCCACAAACAAACAGGCAATCCTACAGACCGACCAACAACGGTCATACCAAGTTACAGCTTTACATATAAAAGCGGTAATCCTGCAACAGCACAAGTTGTATAAGCCGGAACATTAAGGGGCAATTGCCACAAAGATGACAGCAGAAGACCACCCACAAGTGAAGATTGTTTGAAATTAATGAATAACACAGTCAAAGCGAGAAAATCGAACTCAGGCTCATCAAAAAGAATACAAGGAAAAGGAATTGCAACCTCGCAGAAAGGAAGGCGGAGGTTGTTCAGTTCTAGAAACCGGCGAAAGGGAAACAGATCACATAATGGGAAGTTAGGCCTAATATTCTGTAGTTCAATTGTGATGGCAGAACATAAGAGCAAACAGAAAAAGGCTAGCCAAAAATGGGTGTATCACTGCGCAAGGGGCATCACTTTGAACGAATAACGCATTAAATCGAAAATCGCTTCTATTGAACAGTCTGGGACAGAACCTGCGGTATCCACTATATCGCATTAGTATGATATCAAGCATGGACGGTTTGGCCCTTTTTTGATCCTAAAGAAACATGTTGTCCCCGAAAATACAATACATTCCGCAAAATTTTGTGACAGGTGGGGTCAATCCTAAGATCCCAGGCCAAATATCGGAAACGGCGGAAGGGCGGGTAGTGATCAAACAAAAAGACACACCCGACCTCTACCACCCGGCACTGCAAACACCACCTCATTTGCCGAGTGACCGCATACGCTTTAGCTCAGTTCCTTATGTTTGGGTCTAGTGGATGGAATGGGGAAGAGAAAGGGACCATATGCAGGGCTCATGGCTAAGCTAATCTGGAATTAGGAAAATCAACTTGAATAACTGCAAAACAACTAATTTGTTCTGAACCAGGGCTAGTCAGCCTTGATGGTGAAACCAAAACTTCCCAAACACAACTCATTACGTGTTCTCATGTCGTTTAAGAAAATGGTCCGTAGTGAGCATATTCTGTTTCTCAAAATGTAATGTTAATGTAGACCTCCATCGTTGACCAATCCTGCTTTCAGGATGCGCATTACAATTCCAATCAGAATCTTAGTGCCCTCGGAACTGTACATGGTCCACACAATGACTTTCTGTGGACGATCGATATACAATTTAATGTTTACGCTCCCACACGAGCCTGGTGTTTAACCGATCGCGAGGAGATAAGTGACTTGCATTTGGTACTATACCACTCCCGAATCACGACAAAGCAATTTCTTAAACGGCAGGCCAAATCACTGTTAAGGCGCCGCACTTGATCCTAATTATTCCAAGTACGATCCTAATTATTCCAAGTACCCTTTCGTAGCATCGTCGTAGAGAATCCCACGAAATTTCAGCTCAACACTAATTATGATTACTGGTTACCACCTCACGGGATGCTAAGCGGATTTTAATAGGCTAGTGGCTAATGGAGTGGAGGTGAAGCCATAAAAACATACGCACTCGAAAGCATTCGCTATGACAACAACGATTGCAATGGCTTATCTTCAAATGATAAGGATGTAGCGAAGCACACAAAGCAAGTGGCAGATGTCAAATTTTAAGATCGAAAGCACAGTCATAATTAAGTCGCCTAAGAACTATGTAAGCCAAAACCGTGACTGTTGATAAGAAACCCTTATCAAATGAATAACGAACTCCACTTCCGCTTCACATTAGTGTAAAAAAAAAGGCTACACAACGGACTCTGTACTCATCGTGACCTTTCCCCAGTTGATTTGAAATCGTTTTCTACCTTCGGTTTCGCTTGAAGCCACTACGCAGATTATATTTAGGCATCTGCCGCTATGATTATGGACCGGCAATCCGGCTCAGCCGACTATGGTAGAGGAATCACGATACTACATCTCACCTTTTAGCGGCATCTTGAGTTTTCGGTTTCTCTTTGTCAGAAGTTTCCAGAGGATCTTCGGCTATACAATAGGAAGAATGAAGAGCTGAAAAGACATCAATGTTGAAACTACAAAAGTAACTCTCAGTGAACATAAAATACAAGGCAAAGACACCGAATACAGATAGTGAACACGGGCTGTCAACATTATCTGTCAGCTACGAGTTTCTTTCTAAAGCTGAGCTAAGATAACATTTTGAACTCACGAATATCCCCGCCTAAATAAATATTCCACTGGTTGATTATGCACTACTACGTGGAACGTCGATATGACGATATATTGAATATGAAAAAAACACCACATGGCATGAATGGAAAACGCACCTATAACTGTAACGAGGCCGATGAGGGCAACAATGGAAATCGAATGCCGCATGACGACAGTGATGTGTCCCAAATGACCGACCACTGAGCCGGTGCTCCCGAGAATAAGTTGTCCTTGCCCCACATCTCGCTGCCAACACCCGCCCATGCCACGCCTCCAGCGCTGGCAGTGCGCCAGTCTCCGTCTAATCCCTCATCCTTGGCCGAACTCTCTGGCACTTCCGCAAGGTGTGCGCAGTTTTGCAACTTGACGTGCTCCGCCCTCTTCAGAATCAACCAATCGGCTGCCGATCCGTGGCAAAGCTGGTCAATCGCGATCGAGGGGCGGAGCGAATGGCCACGCGTACTACACGTGTCCATGCGTAAGGCTGGCAGCGCTCGTGAAATGTAATTCTTTGGTTGTAATTCCCCCGAGCAAACGTCTTTTCAGTACTGCAAACACTGGGTTACCATGGCAGATCCGACTACCACCGCTCCGCCTGTTAACAATGCCAGCGCAAACATAACGTTTACGTTTGAGGAACAGGTATGCTTTTTTTGTGTTTACATCTGTTTAGGCTATTGAAACTTTGAAATAGACGTGAGGAAAGACAGGTTTATATTCAGATAATGAGGCTGTTTGCAGTTTAGGAGGATCTATGGTTCTCTAGAGGGCCGCAGCAGACCCCAGAGCGCAGAAAATTTGTCTATTTGAAGGAACAACATTTTTGTCTTTTTCATTAGGAGATCTGTGGGTTCAGGGCCACGAAGGCTCTATAGGAAAGCCCCGTTGAGAGTCTGGTCAAGGAAAAGCAACTGTCGTTGCAGTCATCACGCTTTTTGCTTGTGAAGAATAGTTCCTTCATGTGAAAACTCTGCCTCTATAAGATCTGTTTCTGTGCTACCCACCTTATCTGCAAACATTCTCCACCAAGTCATCTAGTTTCTAGGTTAGACAGCTTTTAATTTTCTATCTCAAAGATTTGCAAGGTATTTTTCAGATTTCATTGAGTGAAGGCAGCTTTTTGTAGGGCTCTGTGACTTAGTTACTTTCCTCTTTTTCGGTTTGAATTCTTCACTGACTTCTACCATGCTCTTGTAGTAATACTTGCAGGCTTTAGCAGAAGTCCGACGAAGGTGAACTTCACCGAGAGCACAGCTCTTTATTCGCCTTGCCCTGCACCCTATCACTGTTATCACTGTTGATTTGATTCGTTTCTTTATCGGATTCTCTCGAAAATTCTTTGAGCTCGTCAAAATCTTCCTTAAATAACGTGAGGTGAATGTCAGTCTCCGGGCTATTTCAAGCGTCTTCCACATACATAGGAAGAAATGGGAAACAAATGTTTCATGCGCCAAATTTTGGTCGGCCTGCATCTGCCTAGTGCATATCGAATAAGTGGTTGTGGTTAATGCCAAGGTATCACTTCTATCGCAAGCATTTAGGCGATGTCGTCGTGTTCTCTGTATGCAATGTCACTGTTATGTATTATCATTGGTGGTATACGGTCAGCCAATTATGTCAAAAAGCAGGTTCTCAAGAAGCGCCCTCTAGAGGTTCTCACTTTCATTTTTTTCTTTTTTTTCTATTTTCATTTTTTTTATTTCTTATGTACATGAAACGATCTTGTTTCAGGCGTCAATATCAATGTCCGAAGCAAAAAAATTTCCCTTCACTGCTTCACTAGTACTATTTACGCTTTACGTGTTTTTCAAGTAAGTCAACTACCACGTTAAATGACTTGAGCTTATCATTTTATGACTGTAAGCTATTGCGACAAATGTTTCAGGCCGAATGGCCGTGAATGGCTCATGGGAATCGGTGGTAAATATCTTCCCACGGCATATTCCGCTATACTAAACAACACTCTTGCGAAAAGTGAAGGTCCGAGCCTTTTTGCGCGGTACGATTAAGTTTTGAGAATTTAGCCTTATAAATCACTTCATTGTATGAACAGGTTAATAATTTCCTACGGAATGGTTTGGTACTAAAGCAATGCGCTATTCAGACTCGCTAACAAACTACCAGAAGATGTTCATCCCTATCTTGAATACATTCCATCCATCACGAAGGCTCACGTGATGAAATTACTCCTCGTCTTGATCTGCTATGAAGGTGCTTCAATAGTGTGTATCCGCAGTGAGCTACATTTTCAGTTTTTATGCTGCAGGTTGCGTTGCACTTGCTGCTCTTCTAAAGCCCTTGTTCTCATTTTTCCTGTCTTTGCTACCGATTGGTAATCGTCGGCCACGTCTCAACATACCTTATCTTCTATCGATCAAGAAAGGAAACAAGGAAATGGAAGAGGGCGACATTGAAGATGCCAAGAAGAGCGATTATGTAAGTTGCCGTCGAATATTCTGAATTCGATTAGACAACAAGCGTCAATCAGAGACGCTTTGAATCTAAGTATAAGGTTATTCCAATGATTATTCCTAGATACAGATGTTTTTTAATTTACCCTTAAAAAAGTGGCAAACGCGATATTTTTTATATGTTGTTATTTTCTGTTTCTGACCCTCTATTTCGTGCCACGAAGGTTTTTTTTTTGTTCTCGGCCCTTACGGTTTCCATTTTACTATAACCAAGCTTTCCGTCATTCCTTGGATCGAGGTTCCTTGCTCTATTCATGAATGGGGAGTCGTTCCGTCTAAGCAGAAAATCTGGCCCCAATTTTCTGTTTTAAATATGGGCGTCGCTCTCATTTATCGGGGCATATTGAGATCTCTAATTTCACAGAAACTT
Source organism: Haemonchus placei (assembly GCA_900617895.1). Taxonomy (NCBI): domain Eukaryota; kingdom Metazoa; phylum Nematoda; class Chromadorea; order Rhabditida; family Trichostrongylidae; genus Haemonchus; species Haemonchus placei. The sequence goes on from UZAF01017603.1 coordinate 36,536, forward strand.
TTTGATTATATTCGGAACATCTGTACTTTTGGTTCAATGAAAGTTCCTGTGAACTCTTTGCCATCCATCCCTCCATTCGTGTTTTTTGCGAGTATTGTATGAGACTATATTGTATATATGTCAGTTGAATTTTCGTTGATTAGGTAGCTATACTTTTATTGGCTACGTTTTTCTTTTCGGATGTGCAGGTGTCGGAAAGTTCTGCTACTTACCATTACGTTTTTTAACCGACTCTGTTGCTCTTCCTAGAATATTATCCCGCGTACGGCTGCTAGTTATCCGTGAATTCTGGTGAATATTCAAGAGGAGTCTAATTCTGAAAGATTTTTTCATTTGTCTATGTTACTGTTATTTTGCCGCAGTGCGTGATGCGAAACTCTCTCAAAATCCAATATTGACCAGTTGTAAGCAAAACTACGGCGCAATACGCTCCCATAGCACAAGCACCGGAGTCGAACCTGTGCTTGTGCTTCTTGAGTGCTATGCTCTTTATCTTTCATACTACCAAGATATGCCTTTAATAGATATCTTTGAAATCCATGGAAGGGCCAATGCGGTTTCGGTAGTGTAAGGAATAAAATAGCGTGAAAAGCACAAGTACGGGTTCGAGTCCCGTCCGAGATTGCCCATCATTCACTGATTTGGTGAATTCTTTTTCATGTCTCATATCAAGCAGTTTCACGCTGCGGAAAGGCCGTAGGCATATTTATGTGTAGACAATTGCAGCATACGTTAACCTAAATGTGCATTATTCCAGGAATACTTACTGAAGATTGAAGTTGACACTCATGATATAGTTGCTATCTCGTTGTGCTTACTAGTAGCATTTTCTCATCTTTATCAGCGGCATTGGATCACAAACAATATCATCGGAATCGCTTTCTCTATTTATGGAATAGAAAACCTTCATCTCAGTAGCTTTAAAGTTGGTGAAGCTTTGATTCGCTGCAGATTTTCTCTCTTTGTTTTCATTGTATTGCAAAAGTTTTCAGGCAGGATCTCTCCTTCTTGTTGGACTGTTCATCTACGATGTATTTTGGGTGTTCGCAACGGACGTGATGACTTCGGTCGCAAAGGGAATAGACGCCCCGATTCTACTGCAGTTTCCTCAAGACATCCTTAGACATGGATGGAAGGACGCTAGCAAGCACAGTATGCTAGGTAATAAAAATATTCATTTGCATAAAATTCGTTTTTATTTGAGGAAAATCTGCCCGTGTCATCTACCAATTGCAGGTCTTGGTGATATTGTTATCCCTGGAATATTCATAGCTCTCCTTAGAAGATTCGATCTAAGGATAGGCGACAAAGATTCGAAAAAGAAACAGGGACGTCGGTGAGTAAAGTTCCAATAGAGTGCGTTAATTAGTTATCCTTCTGACACGTTTTTCTTTAGGTACTTCTTTACTATCACTATCGTAGCCTATGCTATTGGTCTTTTGATAACCATGCTGGTTATGCACCACTTTAAGGTTTGTTGTTCTCAAATTTCATTACTGCTGTTTTAATTACTATTTGGTCTCCTCTGAACAAACTTAGTTTCAGGCTGCGCAGCCAGCATTGTTATACTTGGTGCCATGCTGTCTTTTTGTTCCACTAGTTGTATCCTCCTGTTTTGGAGAGGCAAAGGTTTGTCTTTACTGTACCAAGATACCCTAGATTGTCGGGGGGGGGGGGGGGGGGGGGGGGGGGAGTGTTTAGACGCCGCTGCTCTATTTTTCAATATCGGAAAAGTAGTCGATTCAGGACTCAATTCCGTTATAGATTTCAATGATTATACTGCTTAAACTTTGAGCCACAAAGTTAATGTAGTCCTCATAGGGTGCTACAAACTAGCCTTTTCGGTTGTTGGGTAAGAGTGTGGGAACAACAAAGTTAACATTTTCTTTGTACTTCCACGGGCTCCCTTGGTCTGGTGTTGGCTGTTAACAAGTATGGCCAAAACTTAATTTGACTAGTTGGTCATTCTAACACGAACCCATTGGTAACTCCCAAATCAGGTGATTATTCGTGAAGTATGGACGTGATGGGTCACGTGTGATACCCAAACGTATAACCCTCATCATCAGTCGTCTCGTGGACCATCGATTTTCTCATCACACGGCACCACTATCGTCTCCATTCGCCAATTTCGTGAGCCAAACTAGTCCAGTAGATCGTGTTCACAGTAGCGCATAAGGTGTCCGGCTCGCCTGATCTTCGATTCCTTGGCGTAAGTAACGGCTCCCTGTACTTCAACCGTTGACGAAACTCGGAACTCCGGATTCCCCTCTGCAGTTGCGTGTATAGGAAACGTCGTTCTTACCACAGAGCGTTGAATGACACTGACTGCATGTTAATCCTGGTTTTGTATTCCAATTATCCGAGGCGTACATCGAAGCAGAAAAGATTGCATTGTCGAAAGGTGAGCGCAAAGTCGGAAAATCTTCATTTTTTCACTATATCCTCGTTCCTTATAAATTCTTCCCACGCGCTGCGTTTCCATCTGTTCAAACTCAGAACTAAGTCGTTTATGGCTGACTTTTCGACCGAGATAGTAACAAGAGCATTCGAAGGTATTCGTTCCGTCCAGCATAAAGAAAACATCAGTTACCAATCTGTTCCTCGGAAACATCGAATTCGTTGGGTTCAGTCGTTAGCCGATCTTTTACGTGTTGTCTAATTCGTCCAATATTCATTGCGCCTGCTCGATGTTCGGTGTTATAAGCACTCTTCTGCAAAGCAGAGTTGATGTGAGAGGCGGCCGTCAACTTTCACTCCTGTCTTCCCTTCCAAATGAGGCACGATCTTCTCACGTATGTAGATTTCTGATCCAACCACTTCAACGAACTTGAGATTCGTGAACAGTGTGAATATGTTCATGTCCTTACGGATGTTTAGGTCGTGGAAGTTGATTGTTGCAGCTGAAAAATCGTGTTCAGCAGCTAGGTTTTTCACCATCTATTAATTCTGTACAACGGCTTGTCGATTCCTCGACGCATTTGTCCTCTCAGACAAATCAGGCAATCGATTCTGGAAGTAGACGGATTTGATCCGCTGGACCGTACGTTTGGTTGAAAGGCCTTTCGGAACTGATGTCGCCCTTCCCTTTTTTACTTCTCATTTGATCATCCGCCACAGGATAAAAGCAAAAATGGGTAGTGATAACAAATAATGTAACAGAGTATTAGTAAGATGTGATTACACTGGAATGCTCGTCGTGAGCGTCATTTTTTTGCCAACAATATGTCCCTAGCGTATCTCTTTGAGCGGGAGCATTATTGAGAAATTGATGGAAAAGTTCGCAGGAAGGTCGTCGTCTAGAGAGTATTCCCCATTTCCAAAAAAGTGAAAATAAAGGTCCCCATTGATGAGACGGCGTTCTAAAAGTCTCTTCGTTATTTTCTCTAAGTTGGCGTGGCTTGACTTTTGAAAGAATTACGTGGGAGCTTTAAGTTGGACAATTTTAACGGGTTTGTACGTCTTTTAAGGACGAAGGTGTGTAGTTCGAATGAGAACTACTTTGATAGGAATGTTTGTTAGTGAGAGGGACTCCGGGAATGATGTGAAAGAGTCGGCGCAATAGGGTAGTTGTAGGGCTGTCACCATGATGCTGTTGTGAGGGAGCTTACGGAAAAAAGTTTGTATTCGATCACTGGTCAACCCGTGGATTGAATGAATTGTTCAGGAGCTATGGAATTACAATGAAGAGCATTTGACCGATAAGCACGAAAAGGAGAAGGCGAAGAAAGTCGATGCTGCAAAGAAGACAAACTAGAGAGAGAGTATGTTTGTAGGGACTAAAATACTTGATAAAGCAGTTGTTCTGATGCATTCTCATGGCTGGCGCTAGTCATTGTTTTAGTTCAATCATAGCTGTCTCCACTCGTCTTGGTTACTGTTGTTGTTTTATCGATACTATCTCGGGTTTTCCACTTCACGCTGTCACCTGTTTCTCGCTAACCACATTCTGTTAAACTATTTAAAAAATACATGTGCTGTCAATCATCTTGTTTGCATAAATATTTCAATTCTATCTTTACAACAAGTGCTACTGTTGTGAAATAATAGTAACTGTTTGAGGGAAAGAACGTAAGTCACTCGGAATGTTGGCCCATCCGGCTAAAAACGCCAGAACAATCGGGCATCACTTGGCCTTGTGATATGACAACGTAACAACTGAATAAAGTGAAATAACTGAGCAGATGAGAAAAGCAGCTCAGGGAACAGTGAATTTACAAGAAATTGAATGATCACAGAACGATGGTGTCGACCTTGTTCTTCTGTTGCTTGTGTAATAAAACACAAGTTGAGGCGAATAAGCTGCAGATGAACGCAGCCGATAAGCAGGCAGCCGCTCCTCCACACCAGTAGTACGCCCAGCCGAAGTGGTACTGAAATGGGATACTGAATGTGGGGGAACCGCGACAAAAGCAAAAAGCAAATGACGTACTCGTGTGATGTTTCCGTTCAGGGTCTCGTTCTGGTTATCCTTCAGTTCGTTGAAATACGTGTACACGATGAAGGCGGAGAGCGAACAAATCGCTGAAAGTACTGAGTTATTCATGCAAATGACTGAGTGGAATACTTCCGTGCCCAGGTGTAGCCCTTTGCGACATCAAGCAAGAGAGCAGTTCTAGGGTAGACGAGATGAGCACGTTGGTCGCCCCATCATTGCGAAAATTTCAGTTTAGGCTTGAAAATTTAGGGAAAAGCAGAGCTCTGCTTCAGGTATTTTCTTTTCTTTCACTGACAGACCAGTCAGTGACAACATCTTGTTGCCGTCCACCCCCATATGGCTGTTATGGATTGTAAGGGCAATGGTGAACGTGGAGAAATCCAGATCTGTTTACTTTAATGAAAGTTGGCTTTTGAGTTATTTGCTTGGGTACATACTCAAATTACGATTCTGCACTGGTCAATCCACCGATCTATTCTACCAAGAAGAAGACGATCACTGAATCTCACACATAAGTCGCTGAAGGTGACTGATAGTGTGTCAGTGAGTTCGCTTGTCTGTTTGGTAGGTATTTGTGCATGTGCATATGCTTCAAGGCTGTTCTACCGAATACACTGTCTCCCCAAACCCAGAATATTCAAATTCAGAAAAACCATTCAAATTCGAAAGGAATATGGCAAGGGAACACTAATGGTTGGTCAGAAGTGATAGCAACTGGTTAGGCCTGGCAAGGAGTCTTAGAGTGTAGGAGTTAAAGGGTTCGTTAAAGGCACAGTTCACGATAGTTTTGAGGTACCCGTTTTTATTCAAAAATCGGAGGTACAGAGAATTCGCCGATTTCGAGGAAAATATGGCTCTTCAAAAGTAGGGAAAACAGAGGTTGGACGTAATTGCCATGACGGAAATAACATGGAAGGGGTATTCGGACGAGATTTCAGTTAATGCAATTGCGCAAGGAGCTGACTACATCAGGCCAGAACTGCACAGAGCTGTCTTGCACTTTCGCTATGGGTCATGACAAGTTGTTTGAACTTCCTACATGGGTTCCCTTGTATTGGTGCAGCCTCTATAATGCCGGTGAAACTCGTCCGAGGATACACACGGGTCAATCTTTAGGCCTTTATAACTCACTAACTAGGCC